>JAXGGA010006366.1:0-70478 GCA_038373865.1 Uloborus plumipes
ACTTCAATTTTGCCTTAAATGAAAGCCAATTAAATGGACTGTAACTTAATGTACAATTTTTGCCTGTAGAGTAGGAATTTATGTCGATATTTGGTCCGAAATGTGATTAAAGCATGTTTTTTTTTTGCGTTTTTCGCAAAAAATGACCTTCTTTGAAATACGATATCTCCTAAACTATTCGGCTCACAGAGCACCACGTGAGCCTAAATTCTTCAAAATTTAGTGTTCTTTAAAATGGGTAGCCACATGTTTATTCAAAAGTTGCATAGTTTAGGAGTTAGAAGGGGGAAACTGAAAAAAGTCGGAAAATTTCGTAGTTTTTCACGAGTTACGCGGCGAGCACAAGTTTTAGAAAACTGCAAATTTAGATTTACACTACCCTAGGTGACCCAAACAACATATTAAAAAATTAGAACTACAACATGATGTGCGAATTTAATGTCTAATATGACTGGACTGTAAGTCCTATGCGCGCGTAAAATAAGTTTGAGACGCTATAAAATATGATCCAAGTAACTAAGCGAATGCCTCCGTGGCTTAAAATGATCCTTATTGACCCAAAAACATAATTAACAAAAAATTTTGCTATTACCTCAAAATGAATAATCCTTTCGCTATGCCGCCGGACTAATAAATTTATTTACAAGTATGTACTTTAGGGTGGAGCGAAAAAAATGAATTTTTGATTTTCGTAAATGGGTACCTTTCATTTACTGTGAATGAGGATAAGTAACAATTCTGTAAAATATTTCATTTTTGCGACGTAATCGTTAGTCTGCGCATTTGGCCTAAAGTTTTGAAAATTTTGATTTTTTTTAGATTTTTCAAAAAAATTTTTTTAATATTGCAAATGAAAAAACTAGTGACGGGTGGTTATTAAATGAAAGAAAAAGGTTTGAAATATACAAGAAATTTTTTAAAACCATTTTAGATTATGATTTCAGTCTGCGCATTAGGCCCAAAGTTCATCAAATTTTCAGAAATTTCCGATATTTTCAATATTGAGCAGAAACTTTATAATTCAATATTTCCTCTCAATAATTACTTAAAGTGAATTCGAAACATTTTCTTAATCATTTTGTTGTTTTTTTGAACTACTCAACTCTTAGCTTGCTCATTGAAATTACCCAGGACTCACCACGAGGAAGTGGCAGCACTTTGGGTGCCACCCGAGCTCCCCTTGCTTCCAACCAATGAGAGCACACATTAACATTTCTTAGCCAAGTCAGGAACAATAAATTGTTTCTTTGAGTAGGATATTGTTTTCATTGGTTTTGATGGATGCACTACAAAGACAGGAAAATACAAAGGTGTAATACGGAAACTGGAAGAAAAACATGGTAGACCTCTGTAATGGGACATTTGCCAATTACATTCGAATGACCTTAATTTGCTGCATTTTCTGCAAAAGCTAGATGGACCTACCAGTGGACCAAAGTGATTTTTGGGCCTGTTGGACGAAGCTAAACAACATGTTATACTTTCAAATCAGTTCAATATGAACCTGTAGAATTTGTCATTGATCAGATTGATTTTTACAATAAAAATGATTCAAGTACTAAGCAACAGTAACTTCATGAGATGAGCAGGGTAATTTTGACTGGAAAAATATCCAAAAAAATATGAAACTGAAGTCCAAGAAAACTTTCCCAAGCCAGATGTTGACTACAGTTAACATCTGACATAATCTTTAGATTAGAATTTTTAAAAGAGTTCATAACTTTCGCGGTAAAAGTGTCCTTGCTCTTTTAGGATGAAGTGCAGACGGTACTAATTTAGCTATGAATTTGTGTGAGATTATAAAGATTATCTCTCCGGGAAAAAGCAGAAAATTGTATTCACATCTATTCAAAACAATGTATACTTTGCACCCAAGAAATATGCTGTTATCGATATATATATATATATATATATATATATATATATATATATATATATATATATATATATATATATATATATATATATATGTATATATATATATATATATATATATATATATATATATATATATATATATGTATATATATATATATATATATATATGTATATATATATATATATATATATATGTATATATATATATATATATATATATATATATATATATATATGTATATATATATATATATATATATATATATATATATATATATATATATATATGTATATATATATATATATATATATATATATATATATATATATATGTATATATATATATATATATATATATATATATATATATATATATATATATATATATATATATATATGTATATATATATATGTGTATATATATATATATATATATATATATATATATATATATATATATATATACAGGGTGTCCACTCCAATCGTGGACCAATAGCTAATTTCTAAACCGTTAGAGATAAGCATATAGTTTATTTAGGAAAAAATCTCCAAATTACGAAAGGAATTTTGGGTCTATTCAATGTTTTTCAAAAAATCAAATTTTGAAAGAGTTACGAAATTTAAATTTTTATACAGCCCCCCAGTCCTATCAATCATATTTAGTAAAACATTCTTGACACTGTAACGTTTAAAACTTAATAAAAAACACTGTTCTACGACAAAAATTGACCGAGTTATGATGTTTTGAAAAAATCAAGATTTTGAAGGATTTCGCATACGGTCCCGTATGCGATCTCTCGTGACGTCATGAAATAATGCAAAATCTTGATTTTTCAAAACGTCATAACTCGGTCAATTTTTGTGGTAGAACAGTGATTTTTTTTTAGTTTTAAACGTTACAGTGTCAAGAATGTTTTACTAAATATGATTGATAGGACTGGGGGGCTGTATAAAAATTTAAATTTCGTAACTCTTTCAAAATTTGATTTTTTGAAAAACATTGAATAGACCCAAAATTCCTTTCGAAATTTGGAGATTTTTTTCCTAAATAAACTATATGCTTATCTCTAACGGTTTAGAAATTAGCTATTGGTCCACGATTGGAGTGGACACCCTGTATATATATATATATATATATATATATATATATATATATATATATATATATATATACATATATATATATATATATATATATATATATATATATATATATATATATATATATATATATATATATATATATAGATGTATGTATATATATATATATATATATAGATGTATGTATGTTTGTTCCTTATACAAATCCACAGTTTTCGTCGGATTTTCAACAAACTGGCACAGAGGTTCCTTGATGCATTAGAATTCACATAGGCGGGGGTTTTGAAATTTAAAAAAAATCCAAAAAGCTCATAATTCAAATTTTTGTCTCAAAATGGCCATTTTCTTTCAATTTTGAATAGATAGAGTAATAGAGATAAGACTTTAAGCATACAAACTGATAAAATGTAACACATTTAATTAGGAGTATTTTCCAACAAAGATTACGATTAAGAATGATTTATCAATTTAAGGTTCAACAATGTTTCATTTTAGCATGAAATAAGTTTTTATATTTCCATGTGGATAGAATTCATTCAAATATTTTTAGAACTATGTTGTATTAATAAGCACCCGGGCAACGCCGGGAAATAATCTAGTTAGTTCATAAGAGAAAGCATATAAAGAAACTTGTTTTAAAAGACTAGAAAACAAACAAGCAAACAAGTGAGAACGCTTCAGATCCCAAAAATAGATAAAAATCTATTTTTATACATTACATACATAAATTAAAAGTCGGTATACATCGATATGATTTCTTGTCATGATGTGGAAATTACAAAGCCACCTTTTGCAGATAATTTAACGCAATATTTACAAAGATTATGGAAGCTGAGAATTTAAATATGATTTCTGAATGCTCTCTCTTTAAATTGCCATTCAAGACTCAATCAGTTGAAAGAGCTGTCAAATAGGTCACAAGCTTTTCAAAATTGGATTTGTGTCCAGGATATCTGACACAAATATTTGATCAGTTTACAACACAAAGGAACAATTTAACTGTGAAAGAGTATCTAAGAAATATAAATGCGTGCTCGCATTGGTTGGAAGGAAGGGTTCACGTGTAGGACTAGAAGGGCGGTCATCTCCTCGTGGTGAGTCCTGGGTAGTTCCACACGAGCTAGCGAAGAGTTTATGGCTTCAAAGTAATAACAAAATGAATAAAAATAGGTTTGAAGACACTTCAAGCGAATATTGAGAGAAAATACTGAGTTAAAAAATGTTGAAAATATCAGAAATTTTGGGAAATTTGATGAACTTTGAGCGTAATGCACGAACTGAAATCTTATTCTAAAATGGTTTTTAAAAATTCCTTGTATATTTCAAACCTTTTTCTTCCATTTAATAACAACTCGTCACTAGTTTTATCATTTGCAATATTTTTTAAAAAAATTTGAAAAATCTAAAAAAAAATCAAAAATTTCAAAACTTTAGGCCAAATGCGCAGACTAAAGATGACGTCGCAAAAGTGAAATATTTTACAGAATTGTTACTTATCCTCATTCACAGTAAATGAAAGGTACCTGTTTACGAAAATCAAAAATTCATTTTTTTCGCTCCACCCTAATGTACTTATTTATAATAGGAGCAGGAAATAATTGCTAAACATCCAGCAATTAGGTAGCAAACAGTACACTGTACTCTCAACAGTAACTCAGCACCACGTATCTAACGTGAACAGTAATTAAGAAATTACAAAAGCAAAACAACCATTCGCCCAAGCGAAAAAAACGAGCCTCTCAGAAATCAAATCTGAGAAAAACTAACTAACTGTGTTCAAGGCAGTTGGACAGCTATTTATATTCGAAGGAAATTTCTACAACATTCTAGCAGAATCCGGAGTGTTCGATTCATTCACAAACTTAAATAATCCATTCAAGAAAATTCTAGTGATAAAAAGAGAACCCCACGATATTACAACTCCGAGTGAAAATGTCTTCATGCTTATTAAATGTAGGGTAAGTGCAAAAACTACAAAAGGTTACAAGGTCGGTATACCAACGGTAAAAGTGATATCTTCAGATACTTTTGCAACATGCCGCCAGATAAAACTGCGGAATTGCAGAGCGACTTAAGATATATGAAATTAATTGGCTTCATTTTTGCTCCAAATTTGGCGAGAAATCGCCAGATGTCTTCAAGCTTTGCATTTTTTATACGTAACATAACATGCAATGGGATTTGGTACTGAAATGACAAAGCGAACGGAAAATAGCCATCGGAGTATTTGCTGGTAGTAACTTAAACGGCAAAATGTATGACTTCCTTGGACTGACTTTTCTAACATGAATGCTTTATAAATGGAATATAGTAAATTTTCACTTATAATGGGGAAGTTTCCGAAATTTCAAAAGTATATTTTTTCTGAAAGAACATGATTTAAAACATAGGAATTGACCATATTTTTCTTTTTTTTTTACACAGTTGTATACACTGCTCGACATTGAAAATGCAACACCAAGAAGGAGTGGTCAGAAATTGATGAAATTTGGTAAGAAGACAGAGACAGCATGGAACAATAAGTGATATTTATTTCAAAATAAATAAGCAAAATTTAGAGCGAGGACGGCGTCGGCTCAGTAAGAAGTAGGACCACCGCGGACAGCGATGCACGAAGAAACACGCCTAGGCATGGAGTCAATAAGCCTGCGGATGGTGTCCTGAGGGATGGCACTCCATTCCCTTTCAACCATTTGCCACAGTTCGTCCTCTGAACGAGGCAGTGACAGGTTCTGCAAACGGCGTCCAATCACATCCCACACATGTTCGATTGGTGACAAGTCAGGAGAGTATGGTGGCCAGGAAAGCATCTGTACACCTCGTAGAGCATGTTGGCTGATTCGAGCACTGTGAGGCCGGGCTTTATCCTGTTGAAAAATTGCATTTGGCAGACCCTGAAGGTAGGGGATTGCCACCGGCCGCAGTACATTATCTACATATCGTTGGGCCGTCATAGTGCCCCGAATACGAACTAGAGGCGATACGGAATTGTATGCAATAGCGCCCCAAACCATTATGCCACGTTGTCGCGCTGTGGGGCGTTCCACAGTTACTGCCGGATTCGATCTTTCTCCACGTCGACGCCACACACGTATGCGATGACTATCGCTGGACAAACAGAAGCGGGATTCATCTGAGAACACTACGGTTTGCCATTCTGCCATCCACGTCGCTCTGGTCCGGCACCATTCCAAACGTTGGAGTCTGTGCTGTGAGGTCAATGGCAGTCTTCTTAGCGGGCGCCGTGATTGCAGGCCACGTGCAACCAGTCGACGGGAAATGGTTCTGGTCGACACAGGAACATCCAGAGTACCTTGCACGTGCTGCAAAATCGACCTACAAGTGACTTGCGGGTCCGCCACAGCTTGTCGGTGAATCCGTCGATCCAAGCGGTCTGACGTCACTCTGGCTGCACCTGCACCCCTCAATGTGGCTACATTTCCTCTTTCCAACCATCTCCGACACAGCCGATGCACAGTGATTGCATCCATGTGGGTATCAGCTGCAATTTGACGTATGGACCAACCTCCCCTTCTCAGTCCGATCACCATACCCCTTGTAAAGTCGTCTATATGCTGGAAGTGTCTTCGTTGAGGACGGCGTGGCATTTCCTCCTATCACACGTATCCTTCGATACAAAAACCAAATTTCTCCGATTATTAGTCTGGCAGAAAAACCAACATGAACATAGCCCACTTTTCAACTTCATTCTCTTATATCTTACTTCACGTGCGTCGGAGAGCTGCGCATTTCATATCATTTTCATAACTCAGTGACGTGCGTCTACGGTAAAATTTGCATGAATTTCTGACCACTCCTTCTTGGTGTTGCATTTTCAATGTCGAGCAGTGTATTTTTTATGAATTATTTTAACCGGTGCGCAGATGCTATTCCGAAAAAAAAAAAAAAAAAACTGCGCATGATGTCAGTGGTGCACGTAAGCGCGAAATCTAATTGGTTGTAGTGAGATGACGAAGGTCGTGACGTCACCGATTCCTGCGATTGAACAAGTCAAGTCAAGCAAAATGGTGTTATTATTGGAAAAAGAGCTGTTAGGTGCACCACTGACATCACAAAATCCACGCCCCGTTTTCAAGTAGGGTATTTAAAAAAATTAATAAAAAAATAAACTGTTGGGAAAATTAAAGTATTTTCCGGACCCATGTTATTTTTTTATATCATTCTAGCAATTTCAGTAACAAAAAGTAGTACTTTTGACTGAAGAAAACTCCCCCATTACGAAAATGGAAATTACTATTATATATTCACAATGCATTCAAAAATAAAGTTTTTTTTTTTTTTTTTCAGTTTTTTTAACTATATTATCGTTCTATTCATTTTAAATTTAGTCCACTGAAATTACGTATCAATTTTGTTTTTTGACCTCACTTATCGTTTTATAGCTTCAAGAAGCCTCTTTTTTCCAGAATGGATTTTCCCACTTAAGAGCCCTTTCAGAATCAGAAACTTAATTGAAAGTCACATATTTTTGCTTTGTATTTAATTTTAATGAGAAACTTACAGAACTGAAAAACATAGTCCTCACTTTTTTTAATGCTTTAAATAAAGTCGAGAGCTTTAAACATTTAAAGAATTCTAATTAAATGACTGAATCCGAACTTGGGTGTTCTGTAATTTCGTTAGGAAAATTAATTTTTTTTTAGATTCACAAACAAAGACATTAAAAGGAAAAGTTTTACACTTATAAGAAATTGCTTTAACGAATAAAAAGCCTTAGATTTAATAAGAATTTTTTTTTCTTATTTTTTTTGTCGTATGGGCAATGAGCTTGAAATAAGATATTTTAAAGTCATCCTAATTATCTCGATAATCTTATCATATATGGATTACAATTTTCAGAGCTCTGTGCTAAGTTGAGTACAATAATTTTATTTTATCAGATAAAGTTATTACTAAGTGTCCCATACTAAAGATTCTCACTCGTAATTTGATGCCCTCGGCATTTTTCATAAAAGCACCTGACGTAAAAAAATAATATATTTGATAGATGAAAGATTACCGGAAGTCACGAGTTATTTAAGATAATGATGTCAACTGATCAATGGCTACTGGTCCCGGGCACTATTTCCCAACGTAGACGGTTAATTGACCAATGACTACTGATCCCGGACACTATTTCCCAACGTAGTAGTCGTGTAGAAGGTCAACTGACCAATGGCTACTGATCCCGGGCACTATTTCCCAACGTAGACGGTCAACTGACCAAAGGCTACTGATCCCGGACATTATTTCCCAACGTAGTAGTCGTGTAGAAGGTCAACTGACCAATAGCTACTAATCTCGGACACTATTTCCCAACGTAGTAGCCGTGTCGACGGTCAACTGACCAATGGCTACTGATCCCGGGCACTATTTCTCAACGTAGTCGGTCAACTGACCAATGTAAGATTTAATGTTTAGATCATCACAGATGTCCTTAAATTTACGCCTCATATGTTATACACACACTGCTTGATTTAGAAAAACCATATTGAATAAATAAATAAATTAATTGAAAAATAATACGTAATCATTCATTTTTAAGACACGGTCTCAAGGATAGCTGTGTCACAGGAAACTGATTGAAATTTGAAATATCGCAACTTTGCTGGAAAAAATCTCTGACTTTTCTGGATTTTCTTTGGAGTACACGTGAAAGTGCTTAAAAATATATATAACTTAATTTAGCAAAATTTGCTTTGAGTTTAACACTCTCAACTTTTTTAAGGACAGTTCTTACTAGCAGTTTCAAACCGCATTTCATTTGTTAAGAGACATGTCAGTGATTTGAGAAATTAAAATAAGTATATACATTTCTTATTAGAAGAAGGACTTCGAAATTCTTTTACATTTTCCAATGTTTGCAAAGTTATTTTTAATACACTATGAGTAATATATTTCGTTTTTTTCTACTTTACATGTAGAATAAAACTTTTGGCAGTTTTTTCATTTTTCCTCGTAATTTAAATGCCTAAGCTCTTTGCAATTTAGATGCAGAAGATTAACAGCAGTTCTTGCTTATTTTTTCGCTTGATCTTCCTCTGTACTCCTGATTTTGTTTCTTTGCATTCTGAAATGTATGTCCTAAATCTTTTTTCAATTTCAAATTGTTATTTCTTGTGGTAGATGAAAAGAAGTATCATTTGAAATATCCCTCCTTTATTTCATACGCTCTTTACATATTTATACATACATATTTTTATGGAGCATGAAAACTTCAACAGTATGTGCAAGAAAAAAATGAAATTCTTCGTGTAGACATTCTCTATCAAACAAAAAAAAGTGCCTCCGTAAACTTTTAATTAAACAGCTCAACAGTTATGGCATTCACTTATTTTACAAATTCATTAGAAAGCCGTCTACCATACTTTTTTAGAATCATTTATGAAGCAGCCTGGAACAAAAATTAATATTAAAGCGAATTTTCATCACATGAAAAGCTTGAAGGTTTGACTGGAAAAGTGGTTTGGAGAAAAGTTGCCTTTTTTAAAACGAAAGTACAATATATAATGTTTGAGACCTTTTTTTTAAACTTACGTTGAATGTTTTTTGTGTCAGTCCAAAAATAGATTTTGGAATTGATGTCTACTTTGATTACTTTATAAGAGAAAAATTCGCATTTTCAATTTAATATTATTCTGCAACAACAAAAAAGAATTAAAATGATTAATACATCGTAAAAATATCGTGAAGTTCAATAAAATATCAAAAAAAAAAAAAAAAAAAAAAAACAAGAATCGAAAAATGAATTAACTTCGACTCCAATTTCGAAGTCAAGGCAGTAATGCACGCTCGGGGAAGAAATTACCTACTCCTACTCTTAGAATTTTAGATCCTTTGATTCCGACCCCGACTCCCTTTTATTTTGACCTTGACCTTTGACCGCAAACTATCTATACACAAGATATACTTTTGTTTTACCCTGAAAGGTATACGTGAAATGCAATGTTTTACATTTTTCGATAGTTTTATAAATAACCGCAAAGCACCATATTCAAGCTCTGAAGTTGGTAAATAGGGTGGTAACTGTAATCAATTTATATCAATTCGTCAAATTATTACACTAGCTGCGAGGCCCGGCTCTGCCCGGTATACTTTGCGAATAAAATTTATGTCAAGTACCGCGTGTCTATAAAAGTCCCGATTAGATGAATATCGACATTTTGCGCAGTACGAAAAATGAATTAAACGTCAAAAAAGTTTTAAATCCTTGCTACAGGAAAAGCAAAAGCAAGAATTGTATTTGTTTATGTTCAAGAAAAAAATGGCAACACCTTTTTCTCATTAATAATTTATTTCACTCTATTTAATTTCTTTAACGTTCGTGCAGACGATTTTTATAAATCCAATTTAAAATGGATATTTCCAAATTTTCAAATGCCCGTATTTTTCTTCAGGGTTGAGATAGCGATTAGTGGTTTTGAAAACTTTCGCAAGGAAACTTTCCTAAAAGTTATTTTTTGTGTTCTTTCGAATGAGAAAAAAATCGAGAAGATCTGATAAGTAATTTCGCTAGAAAGAGCCATTTTGAAGTAGAAAGAGCCCTTTTGAAGTTCTTTATTCGAAATTCAAACGGATCGGTGCTTTTTTCTCACTCAAAAACCAGCTTATGATCTTTTCCCGGGTGCCCAAGTATCTCCCTGCCAAATTTCGTCCAAATTCGACGTAAACTGTGGCTTTGTATAAGGTACACACATATATACATATTCTCTGTTTTATTTATATGGATTAAGGAAGATAAAACTGACGGTAAAAGTGAAAGAAAAAAATCCACTTTAATCAGTTGCAACAAAAAGCTGAACAATGCATGCAAGTTGAAAACTACAATATCCATTTTTTCCCTTTATGTATCATTATTTGTTGCGCATTTGAAATATAAATATTCATAAACATTGATAATTTTTTATGTTAAGTAACAATCTGCAGCATTCTGAAGATAAATGAAGTAAGAAAAGTGCTATAAAGAAAGGATCAATAGATCAATATATTTTAGTTAGTCTTTTAGTCATATGAATATTCATCAGCTAATTATTTTATATCTAACAACAAGTCTATATTCGGGAAAAAAAATCTAATTACTCTAGGACCAAGATCGTAGCATCATAAAACAAAATTAATATCCTGATTCAATTTCAACGACACGTATATGTAAAATTTCTTGAGAGGACAGGTTCACCCATCCGACATTTTGGTTTCATTATTTTAAAATGCAATATTATAAACTGGTTGCTATGTAGTAAAAGATAGCTGATGAGCACTTGAGTGAAGAGCCACTTTTAGTAATTTAGCAAGATAGCTGATGTCTTAAAATAAAACAGCTTATGTACTGACATACCTTGACATCAGTAAAGCAATTCATCTAAAACTAGTTTTTTCAACGTGATTCTTATGCACGTACTAGTATTACCAGCTATATAATTCTGGAACCAAAATGTCGGATGTCCAATGCCCTTATATAGGGGCCTAACGTATGTTTTATCCCGAAGGTCATAAATATTTTCATTAGAATGTTTGTTGCTATTTTCGGCTTTGAATGTTATAAATTTTGGTCTGAAATTATACAACAGTCCTTAATCGTATTTTAAGCATCGAGTATTTTTGATAGGTTATCGGATAACATCATTTTTCGAGTTTATTCACACTATTATTTGCGGACGCTCGCTGGTTCATAAAAGTAATTTTATCTAACAGTTTAAAGGTAATCTTAGCTACAAAAGGAAGATTTCTACCACCCGCTTCGTTACGGACTATTCCTGACTGATGAGGTTTTAATAAGAACGACACTGAATGTCTCAGGTTGTCATGGCCCAGCTGAAGGTACAATAGAGAAGTTTCAACCCATTAAATATTCCTCACTTTGACATCTAGATATTATTAAGACACTTATAAAAACACAAAAATTCACCATTGTCGAATTTTAAAATACAATGATTAATTTTAGCTGACTGTTCAAAAAACCCACCCGCGCAAAAAAAAGCGAGTCTTGGAAATGAAACCAGTGATGTCAAATAGCTGTAATTTTAGCACTCAGAAAGTGTATCGCAGCTATACTATGGTTTCATTGCGGAGTTTTTTTTCCCCCTTCCGTGATCAATTAGTTTAAGGGCCCTGCTCCGTATTGACGTAAAGCAGAAAAATAAAGCAGAAACGTAAAATGAATTAAATGGTATTCCTATTACCATTAAGTACCCAGATTTTCGGTTTCTGCTTTGGGTTTCGGTCACGTTTTCTGCTGATGTGGAGCAGGGCCCTAAGTCTATTAATTCACTGTGGAGTTTGGATTCGGCAAAAAGACGATCCAATAACCTACCAGGGGTGTCAGCGTCGTGGTGTTTTAAGCTTTTTGCCACGAAAACCATATATAAATTTTTAGCTAAGCATTATTTGGCGACTTCTACCTTTTCCGCGAGAACAGCCAGTGACAGTACGGAAAACGGGTTTCTGTTCGGTCGATAAGCAGTTACTCGCTCCCAGCTTGGCACTCTGGCGAAAAATCCACGAAACTTCTGACGTCACCATCGTTTGAACTTTTAAAATTATTTTTTAACAAAAATCTACTTGTCGTATCGCAATTTTTCTGTTTTCACTGATGATGATCATGTGAGTTGTTCTATCATGTAAAAATAAATGTAAAAGTAAAATTAAAAATCGAAAACTTCCCTATTACTTATTTTGCGAGAATTCACATTTATAGTTTAACCCATTAATGCCTAGCGTCCCTTTTTAGGGACGGTCCAAAAAAGGGTCTGAATTTCTCCAACATGAACATTTTAACTAAATAATAGTGTTCAATTAGTACCTTGGTATCGTTTCAATTCGTTATTAACTGATTGCAGCACATAACCATTGTAAAGTGTGTTCTGTAGCAGTTTTAATATGATGTTCATTAAAAATGACATCGTTCACAATTTCAAGAAAAAAAGCAAAGTTTTCAAAGTTATTCCCAGCTTCCCATCTTACGTTAATTGCTGATTTTATTTCCTCTTATAAAATGTCTTTTTAAATATTATATCGTAGGCAGAAAAAAAAATAGTAAAAAAAGTATGTACCCTCTGGGGTCTATCGTAACTTTCAAGGGACGATTTTATTTCCTTAATAAAAAAAATATTTTTCACATAATAATTTTTTAATTATTTTATCTGTCCATTAAACACTGTTTGTAACCAGTATATAAAATATCTTTGAGAAAAAAAAGTGTCAGGCATTAATGGGTTAATTTTGAGAAAGGGAGAGAAATATTTTGAAAAATCTAGCGTAGCGAATATGCAGCGTAGTATGCTTTATGTGCTTTTTTTTTTTTTTTTTTAATCAAAAAAGGAGTTAGTTTTGCTCGCGCAAAACTTTTGTTTCATACTAGCGACCGTAGCAGCTAAGACCCCTGCAAAAGGTGAGCTGGATTATTAGCTATCGTGTACTTAAGTCGCATTGAAAAAAAAAAGTAGCTTAGCTTCAAATGTGCTACCTCACTGATGTTTGACTATTTATGTCGATTTTAAGAAAATATTTTGCAAATTGGGGATGTAAATCAGTGCGAGATGAAAATAAGCTTACTTACAGGAAACCTTTCTCAACAAAGTGTAATAAAAATTTAAAAATAAGTCATCATTCGCTTAATGTGGCGTTTTATTCAATTTACCATCACCAGGCCGGTAATTTGGGGGGGGGGGGGGTCATTCCCCCCTGACTTTGAGAAATCAATGTATTTATATATAAGCGGGAGTGGTTTTTGTTGTTTTTTGGTGAAATTGTATTGTGTTTTTACCTTTTGCTACCCCCCCCCCCTGAAAAAACTTGAAATGACGTCCCTGACCATCACTTACTTCACGCCAGAGCTACCAGAGCCAATATTACCGTATTTCCAAATACTTAAAACAAGGTTGGATCCAATGTTCGCTTGAAGAACCGAAATACAGATAGGTCAGCATGTCCTCTAAAGGAGCTCTAAGGGCCCTGCTCCACACCAGCAAAAAACGCGACCGAAACCGAAGCCAGAAACCGAAAATCCGGGTACTTTCCATAGGAATACCATTTAATCCGTTTTACGTTTGTGCTTTATTTTTCTGCTTTACGTCAATGTGGAGCAGGGCCCTAACAGTAACTAGTTAAGTTTTCTGTTTATCTTTTGTTCAGCGACAAGAGCACCAATTTTTTCATTCACCTTCTCTTTAACTTTTGAATTATTAGGAACATAATTTTAAAAAGCAGATTAACGTTTTGAAAAATATTAAAGAAATTACAGCGAATTAAATAAGACACATTATGGAAAAAAAGCTACAACTTCAGATCTTCATTCTGAACTTTAAAACAGGGAGTCAAAGTTCATTTTGTAGAAGAACAGTGTTTGTTTTATCTACAGTTTGAGCATAAAAATTTAAGGGGGTGGGGGTGGAAGAAGAATTTCAGTACTCAAACATTGACGATAAAGGGAGAAATAATATAATTATACCGTATATTTAAAAAAATATTCCAGATTTAAACGAACCTACTGTCACACGTGGTTACATCGATTCCATTAAAAATAGCTGACCCCCAAACTTCTGTCTACCGTCTTAAGTTTTAATGACTTTAGATACATCTCTCTAGCAGTTGAATTGTTTTGCCGTAAAACAAATTAAGATATTGCATAAGAAAAAAAAATATTGCAAAGCATACGTTTTAATTTCTTAATTTTGATGCGATAGTACTGTCTTATTAAAGATCATTTTAAATTACAGTGGAGCACGCTTAATAGAATAGCCATTTTGCCACGAAATAATATTCTAATAAATGGGATATTCCATTATCCGGAATCAAAATACTGCATTACAACTCTTTGGTAAATTGAAACTGTGTTACATTAAGCGGGATATTCTTTTAACCGATATTCTAATAAGCGGGCTCGACTGTATTATTTTTAATTTTCTAAAATAAAAAAATCTAGCTATTGTCATTGAAAGAAAGACTTTTATCTGTCTATAATGTAAGGGAAAGTAAACTAGCTGCTGTGCACAATATGTTTTTAGTAGATGCTTTTTTTTTTGAAATATGAGTCTTTCAAATTTAAATAAAAGCTCTTGAAATACTTAAAAAAAATTTAATTAATAAAAAATAGAAGGTAGTTAAAAATATGTAAAAACTAAACTTAAACCAACATGTTTTAAAAAAAAAAGGCTGCGAAAAAAAAACTTTAAAGTGCACTAAAAGTTTAACTTACACAAAAAGTTGGAAAAAAATGAATGAAAAACCTCGAAACTGGATGATTTTTATGCAAAACCCACAAAAGAAAAATCAATCAAATCCTTTTTTCTTGTAGAAAATCAAATACTTGGTCTATATTTGCACAGACCGTGACTAAAATAATGTCGACTTCCTGTCTAGTATTTGTCTGCGATTTGAAAAAGATTTGTTTTTTAGTTTTTAGGAAAATACTTTCAATAATGAAAAAAAAAAAAAAAAAACATTTTTTTTTTCACTGGTGAGATTAAATTATGGATAGCTGAAATAAGATGAACTATCCATTATTTTTCAACATTAAGTATATTAAAATATTCATATTATGTTTTTTTAAACTGAAACTGTATTTTTTTTAACTAATCTTCTCCGTTTCATAAGTCTTTCAGCTGAAAAAGCAAATATGCAGGCTGAGTAAATCTCAGCCCCATGTTATTATGGTATGCCTATATTTAAGGGTGCCCTTTTATTCTCACCAATTTTTAATGACAGAGATGGGTGAAGTTATTCTATTTATAGCAACGTTTGCAGTTATAGTTTAGTTTGTTGAGTTATTATTATTAGTTATTGTTATTAGCATAGTTCCGCTCGAATATGATTGGCGCCGAACAAAAATCGCCAATTCAATTTAGCGAAGGTGAACCCTCAAATATATTTTTACTTTAACACTGGACTTGTTGGCAACAGTTGGCCAAATTTGAATTGGTGCGGAACAGGAGCACTGTACGGGGCCATTTTGAATTTCCTTTTTTCCCCTCTTTCCTGTTTCTTTAGAAATTGCGAAATACAATATTGATCCAGTCTATTATTTTTTCTATGTATTATTTTTGTTATTCCGATCAACCCCGAGCAATATGTTTCATAAGACATTGTTAATTTTTGAAATTTTATCATAACAACAGTAAATGTAAGTTTACTATGTTGCAATTGAATACTCAAACGAAAAAATGCGTTTTTATTAGCTGTAACAATTGGAGATTTAACAATATTGATAAACTGAATGAGTTTGTACATTCATTTCATTAAAAGTTCTTGGTATTAACGTTGAACATTTTGACTTTCTTTTTGATTGTGTTAAATTTTCAAACTATTAAATGATACGAGGATGACTTCTGCATTTCTTACTCTCGCTTTTTATTGTTTTCTCGGAGCAAAACTTTCCAACTACTTCGGCTTTGAATATGTCTTCGGATTTTTGTACAGCGTCTCAACATTGCTGTTAATTCACGTATTGGATTTGTGGAGAAAATACATCAAAATGCTTTACATGAAGCCGGGTCACAACCAAAAACTCGAGGCCACGCAAATGACGGAACAGAAATACGTTATTGTACTTTTATGTAAGCCAATCACTGACAAAAATGATGTGGCGGCACAAACTTCCCCGGCAAAACCGCCCCGAAAGTCCGTGGTGCCCAAATAAACATTTTAAGAAAGTATAATGGTAACTGTACATAGTGTAAGTAGAGTTTACTGATTTTGTCATAGATCTATACATTTCTTCTTTTATCAAGCTGTTGCCTTTGTACACTGGCGGAAAGAAAAATCCCAACACCAAGAAAAAATTGCCGTAGAGTAATGAAATTTGGGTAATGCAATTGTCTAGTTAACATGTTTAATTGATTAAATGTACAAGATCACTGGCTAATTTAAGCTCAAGAAAATGCTGTGCAAATGTGAAATTATGTTAATTTAATAGAGGGTGTAACCTCCAGAATTTTGGAGGCAAGCCTGCAAGCGTGCATGCATTATGTCATACAGGTGCCGAATGTCATTTTGTGGTATGGAGTTCCATGCTTTTTGCACGTGCTGTGTCAATACTAGGACCGTCATTGCTGACTGTGGATGATGCTCGAGGTGCCATCCCATGATATCCCATACGTTATCAATTGGAGACAGACCTGGTGATTTTGCAGGTCATGGTAACATGTCAGCACTCTGTAGAGCACATTGCGTTACAGCAGCGATGGGAGGGCGAGCGTTATCCGGTTGGAAAACGCCCCTTTGAATGCTACTCATGAAGGGCTGTACTACTGGTTAAATTAACAGACTGACGGCAAATTTTCAGTCAGTGAGTTTGGGATAACCACAAGAATGCCCCTGCTGTCGTAGGAAATTGCTCCAGAGACCATAACTCCAGGTGTGAGTCCCGTGTGTCTAGGCCGTAGACCGCTTGGATGCAGGCTGTCCCCTGGCCTCCTTCTGACCAATATACAGCAACCACTGGCACTAATTCAGAATCTGTTTTCATCAAAAATTACAACAGATCTCCACTCCGACCTTCAGTGAGCTCTGTCGTGGCACCACTGCCGTCGGAAAAGGCAATGGTTTGCAGTCAATGGAATACCGGCTACAGGCTGCCTGGCTCGGAGCTGTCCTTGAAGTAAACAGTTTCTTACCGTTCCTTGGGTCACGGCGGTACCAACTGCAGCTCGAATGTCAGCCGCAGATGCAGTACGATGCGCCACAGCCGTACGCAAGATTCGGCGATCTTCCTTCTCAGTCGTGCCACGTGGCAGCCCGGAACTCGATCTTCTTGAGGTAGTACCATCCCTTGCCCATAGCTTCCAATAATCATGCATGGTGGAAACATTCCCACCCAAGTCTTTCTGCAATATCGCGAAATGAAAATCCACCTTCTCGTAGCCAATTTGTACGACCTCGTTTAAACTCGGTGAGCTGTTGATAATGGCTTCTTCGTCTTCTTAAAAGGTATTCCTGGCTAACATGAACGCAATTCGTCCAATTTCACGGAAAAATAATACACACGAGCTTCACAACACGCTTTTAAAACAAGCCTGATTTGCATGTTCTGAGTGACGCCAGCTGCGCCACACTTATGCGCGGAACACGAAATTTCAATCGATGTCATCTTTCAGTTGTATAAACACGCCTACCAAATTTCGTTTATCTAACACAAGTCTTTCTTGATGTTGGGAGTTTTTTTTCCGCCAGTGTATATTAGTTTCCCAAAAAAAAGGGGACATTTTAACTAACTTAGAGATTTTAAATGGTGACTGATAAAAATATGGCTTTGTGTGTAAATTGACTATTTATTGATCTCCAAAATTTGAATGAACCAGTTATGACTGTATATAGTGTTCATACTTATTTTGTTATGGATATATATTTATTGTGACAGCTAAAAACATACTAATTTAAAAGTTACTACCAAAAATGACTACTAAAATTGACTACCAAAAGTTACTAACAAACGTGACTACCAAAAATGACTACCAAAAGTGACTATCAAAAATGACTATCAAAAGTGACTGCCAAAAGTGACTACTAAAAGTAGCAATCGTCTTTCCTAATCATTGATGGGGACAAGTCCTTTAAGGCGGACTAATCGCGGACAATGAATTTTTTTTTTTTATACCAGAAAGACTCTTCACTTTCAAGATTGTCAAGATTGTGATCAAATTTGACTCTTCACTTGTCAAGATTGTGAATAATGATGACTATTCTGGTGAGCGGTCGGATACCCACCTTGGATATAAAGTTGACTGCTTCTCTATGAGTTAAAAGCTCTTTCTCTCTCTTGCTCAGTTCTCCACTTCTTGCTGCCCTTCGCACGGCAAATATAACTTTCAACTATGGACCAATAGCAAAGATGGTTTAAAAGAAAAGCATATCAAATTATCTGAAGAAATGTATCATCTCAAAAAATGCTAAGTAGTAATTGTAATGTCTAACGCTAAGTTCTACACATAATGCAAATACAGTGCTGAGTCAAAACTGATATGTTTTTAAACAAGTTTTATGAGAAATTGATATCCACTGTGAATCGAAATATTTATATCAATAATTGTAATATTAAATGCTTCAAATAAAATAGTTTTTAATCTAATTTTTGCTTCTGTTTTGATTATGAAATATTATGTGCTTATTTATGTCTTATAGAAAGTTAAAAACAATATCAGAGTAGAATCAAGCAGGTGTGTGTGTTTGTATGTGCATTATTTTTTTTTAATTGGGGAATAACATTCTGAAGAGTAGTGAACACTAACACAATATACAGTCGAGTCTCGATGACTCGAAGCCTTATAACTCGACTGTTCCTTTATCTCAAAGTGTTCCTTGAGTGCTCAGACTCTTGAGAAGACTGTGGGAACTTCCTATAACTCGAACTTCCAATAATAATTTGAGACTTTTAGCCGGTCCCTTGGGGCTTTGAGTAATTGAGACTCGGCTATATTGACCGAAAGATTCGGCCCATCTCTAGTTTATAAGAAAGCATATCATTAGCAAATAGCAGACTAGAACAGCAGGTGGATGTCGACTTATCGAGGTTTCTGTAAATGTATCAAATTAGAGAGGTTTGTACTCATTGAAATTAACATTGGACCAGTCATTGAAAAAAAAGTTTTTACTGAGGTTGTCAAATTATCCACGTGTCGAGTTGCCCGAGTTTTATTGTATAATAGCAGTATCCGCACGGCGATGCCCGTGCAATAAATGTAAAGGAAGTCAACAAAATAAATTTAAATTCACTCCAACACTCGAAAGTAAAATTATTATGTTCTTTAATTCAAATGTGCTCCACAACCTTTTAAATTCCGCTAAAAGTCCTGTTAAAGTTTAAAACAATGAATCAAAAAGACATTACGTCAAATACGTAAGAGGAGACATTAATTATTCAAATTTACTCAATTTTAAAGGCTTAACTCTATACGTAAATTTAAACTACTATATGTAACTCCTGGGACAAAAGAGCAGTTTGTCTGGAAAAGGGACCTAATGTTTCAGTTTTGCGTATAGAGTTAAGCCTTAAAAATTGACCAAATTTAATTACGAGGAGCGTTCATAAAGTAAGGGCCGTATGTCTTTTTTTTTAAATGCTCCTCACAGCACAGTTTTACTACTGCAGCGCCATCTACTTAGTCATTTCGAAGCTAAAGTGTCAGTTTTTTTAATTCTGAAGTTGTATTGTTGTCCGTGAATGCAAAGAACAATGACCACGAAAATCGTTGATTCCGCCAACTGTGAAGTGCTTTCTGTGATTCATTGAAAAATTGAGACGTGCGATCCAAAACAAACACCACGAGAAACTGTAATATGGCATAATCCTCCTCCACGGTAACGCACGATCTCACACTGCTGCCAAAACCGAGGAGAAAATTCAAGATTTTCTTTGGGAACTTATTGACCACCCACCGTACAGCCCCGACTTTGCACCTGCGACTACTTCCTTTTCTCGCATTTTAAACAGTGGCTCGGTGGACATTTTGAAACCAAAAAGAGGACGAAAACGCCGTTGTCAGCTTTTTCAACTTTCAGGCGGCAAGCTTCTATGTAGATATGTTAAAGAAGCTGGTAAAGCTGTACGAAAAATGCTTAGTAATGAAAGTCAATTATGTAAAGAAGTAAAGTAAGTTTGTACCTAAGTAAAATAGAACAATAAAATGTGTTTCTTATGAGTATATTTTTTTCGTGACCAAACGGCCCTTACTTTATGAACGAGCCTCGTAATTAATATCTCCTGTTCTTATTAACGGAGAGAAACGTGCCAAAACTTTCCTTTTTCAGAAAAAAATCCTTTGCAGCGATGTATAATGTTAGTGACTGGGGAAAATTTCCCCCAGTCACTAACATTATGCCGATGAACCAAAAATGAGACTAATTAATTAATTTAAAAATAACTAATTCGAAATTTGGAATTCGGCCTTTGAAGTGCATTTCACGTGGATACGTTCGAATTTTTGTGCCAAATTTCAGGTCTGTAGGTGCTATGAGGGCTTCTAGCCATCGGTTACAAACATACATACTGTTAAAGCAACCGAAAATTTCACCGAAATTTCCTGCTATTTTAAAAGGAAGTCGTTCTTTGCTTGTTCTCAGATACTTCTGAACCCCTGGTTCATCAAAAATATATTCAAGCAAAAGAAACAACGACTCAAATACTAACTTCAAAGATTTTATTTTTCGAACAACAACTTTTTTAAATGCGAGATGAGATCTGTTAAGTTTTAGATGTCTGCGCGTTTTTAATATTTGCATTGCCACCTTTTATTTTAAGAATTATCACAAACATGTTTTTGTGGCTACTCTTAATCTTTCAAACATCTTTCAAACTTAACATCCTCCCACCTTTTGATTATGCATTATAATCAAAACTCTAAATTCATTGCCAAAACATTATAATAAATACTCCAAGCAATGTAAAATATAAATAAACAAACATAAACCAAAACATTGTCCAGTTTACAAACCCAGCCTTTCGGGAATTTTTATCTCTCTTCCTGATCTGGACATTTTGTATTGGATATTGAAATATTTTCATTTTTGTCCTTCACAGTGCAACTGTCCTCGGCTGGGGTGGGAAAATCACTGGCAGAGGAAATTTCTAAAGGGTAGATACGTTGGATAGGGCGGAGTAACTTTGAATGTGATGTTTGCACCCTAACAAGCCGAACACGTCCATCCTTCCCAGGCATAAGTTCTGCTACTCGTCCCAGTGGCCAGTTGATTCTTTTTACATTGTCTGCGCCAATCAGCACAATATCGCCAACTGCGATATTACGGGTGTCTTTACGTTTTTTCCTCTGTATGAGCAGTCCTAGGTATTCACTTCTGAAGTGATTCCTCAAGTCTTTTTGGAGATTTTGTCTGTACTTAATCCTTCTATTTAAGCTCTGGTGATCAACAGCATCAACATCTGGTGTGCTCCATTCCTTAATGTCTTGCAGGAATGACGAAGGTGATAAAGGGAGTAATTGTTGGTCATCAGACTGGTATGTAAGAGGTCGAGAATTCATTAATGCTTCACAATCACATAGGATAGTAGCCATTTCTTCATAACGTAACTCTGCTCGACCTAAAACCCTTTTTAAGAGGTCCTTCAAAATTCGGATCAAGCGCTCCCACCAACCTCCCCACCAAGAAGCGGTTGGTGGGTTAAATTTCCAATCAATAGATCTTACAGCTCCATATTTAACTATTTTATTCCAGTCTAAGCCCCGAAGTAAATTGGCAGCTCCAGTGAAGCTTGTCCCATTGTCGCAGTACATGGTTGAACATCTACCCCGTCTTGCAACAAATCTTCGGAATGCCATTAAAAAGGCTTCAGTAGATAAACTGGTTACAAGTTCCAGATGTACTGCTCTGTAAATAGCACAGGTGAAAAGCAGTACCCAAGATTTCTGGCCTCTTTTGAGAAACAATGGTCCAGTTGCATCCACTCCTGTGATCTGGAAAACTGCAGCGTCTCGAACTCTATTTTCTGGCAAAGGTGCGGAATCGGTTTCTATTTTCTGTGAAGAGAAACGTTTGCAAATGACACACTTCTGAATAACTTTCCGCATGGTTCTTCTTCCGTTTAAAATCCAAAATTTTTCTCGTATTAAATTTTGCAAAATTTGTAGACCACAATGTAAATTACTCTTATGGTAATGGTCTATGAGCTTTAGTACGACTTTGTGACTTGAGGGTAAAAGCATTGGTTTTCTAAAATCTTCTGTATCTTTTCTATTTATGATTTGTGTTTTTATTCTCAAGATTTTATCTTCATCTTCAAAAACAGCCAAACCCTTAAATCTTTTGTCGTCGCACCCATCAAAAGATTCTTGTTGAATCATCTTAACTAGTTTCCTTTCTGCTTTTTGAAATTCTTCAAAACCAAGTTCTCCGCAAGTCCTTTCTTCTTTTCTAGACAAGCAGTTATGTTTAAATCTTAAAATCCAACCCACTAAACGTACTATTTGTTGGTATTTAGAAAAATATGAATCTATCCCATTGTTTTGGATATTAGTTTCAATATTAGCCATCGATTTTGTGGTTTTTAACTTTTCTTTCAATATTTCTTCTTCATCGATGTCTTTTTCTATGTTCTGATGGTGCCATAATTCTTTAGGTTTAGTTAGCCATTGTGGACCCTCCCACCATCTAAGTGATACAAGTTGGGATGCTGTGCAGCCTCTCGAAGGCAAATCTGCTGGATTTAATTCAGTAGCTACATGATTCCAAGAAGGAGAAGTTAGTTTTCTTATTTCTTGTACTCTGTTTCGAACAAATACTGACCAGTTTTCTTCTCTTTGTATCCATGCTAGTACAGTAGTTGAATCGCTCCAGTAGTAACATTCTATTTCTTTCCAATTCAATGCTTCTAGTACCGAATCTGTTAACCTTGCTCCCACTAAGGCAGCTAAGAGTTCCATACGTGGAATTGTACCACCTCTTAAGGGAGCTATTCTGGATTTAGCAGCTAGAAGAGATAGTTTGACAGAATCTTCTTCTTCCAATCTCAAAAATACTACAGCTGCATACGCATCCTTGCTGGCATCACAAAAAGTGTGCATTGTGCAATTTTTCAAATTTTCTTCTGTTACATTTATCCATCTTGGGATATTAATGTTTTCGAGGCTCTTTAGTTGTTTAAACCATTGTAAGAACTCTTTCCTCAGAGTACCAGTAATTTCAGTGTCCCAGCCTATATCCATCTTCCAAGTTTTTTGGAGTACTAACTTTGGGCAGAGCATAACTGGGGCGGTGTATCCAATGGGGTCGAACACTTTATGAGCTACTGAAAGTATAACTCGTTTTGTTATTTTCTCAAGGTCCAATTCTTTCATCCAACTCATATTAACTTTCAATGAATCAAGCTGGCGATTCCATTTCAGGCCTAACACTGGTGTTTCTAAGTCATGTTCAGAGTTGTATTCTTCCGTGTGTTCCCAATCTCTAAGAAGAAAACCACCTAGTGACATTAATTCATTGGACTTGGAAATAAACGTATTTAGATCGTTCCGACTGTCAAAACTAGCCACTACATTATCAACGTAAAAGCTTTTTTGTAGTATCTTCTTAAATTCAGAGTCAAATCCTTCCGTATTTTCAATATGATAATCTATCACAGAAGAGAGCAAAAAAGGGCTACTTTTGACGCCAAAAACTACTCTTGCATGACGGAAGACTTTAAGAGTTTTCTTTTCTAAATTTTTCCACCAAAGGAAACGCAAAAAGTCTCTATCCTCTTTGGAAACACTTATTTGCAAAAAAGCTTTTCTTATATCTGCGGTGACACCAAATTTCTTTTCTCTAAATCGTATCAGAATGTCCGGAATAAGTTCAATTAGATTAGGCCCACATTGCAAGCACTGGTTCAATGAAGGATAGTTTTTCATTTTTGCCGATGCATCAAATACTGGTCGAATAGGAGTAGAACTACTTTCCTTTATTACAGGTCGATGAGGCATATAATTTCCATATCCAGCTACTTCATTCGGAGGAACTTCCTCAATGATTCCTTCATCAAGCCATTCCTGAAAAACCTTATCATATTTGTCATATAAGTTGCGAGATAAAAGTTTTTCAGTTGTAGAATCAAGTCGCTTTTTCGCAAAGCTAAAGTTATCAGGGAGAGAAGAACTGTCATCAGACCATGGCAAGCAGACTTCGTAACGTTTATCTTCATTTATTTTCACTGTTTCTCTAAAGTGCTCTTTAGTTTTTAAATATTGCTCAAGTTTTGACTTTTTCTCTATGGGATCTTTAATTCCGATGACATCTAGCTTCCAAAGATCCGAAATTTCAGCCTCCTTTACAAACAATGACGTTACTGACATAGCTAAGTTCACTTTTTCAGCATTTTTTTGAGGGACTTTTCCCATCAATGTCCAACCGAGATGAGTTTCCACTGCAACTAAACCCGATGACAGAACTTT
The DNA here is from genome assembly GCA_038373865.1 of Uloborus plumipes. NCBI lineage: Eukaryota > Metazoa > Arthropoda > Arachnida > Araneae > Uloboridae > Uloborus > Uloborus plumipes. The sequence continues at coordinate 24,852 of JAXGGA010006366.1, forward strand.
CCTTTTGCCTGTCAGAAGTTTTCCTAAAATATCTGCACCGATAAGAACTTGTATTGGAGCACAAGAGGCGTTTGCATCAGTTAAAACAATACCTAGATCTTTCAGCTCATCCAACCAAGGTCCATTTTTTATAGGTGTCACACTGTCACATATAACAGGTTGATCCAGTACTTCAAAATTGCAAGAGAAGCTCCCATTTAATTGCTTCAACTTTATTTTATAACAGTTGTGTTTCAATTCCCGAGTAGAAACTCCACCAAATAAAGAGTGTATGATGGTCTCTTGGCGACAAATTGAATACTTCATTTCTTCTGCAATATTCTTCAAAATGTAAGAGTTTTGGGAACCAGAATCACAGAGAACGCGCACTGTCTTCTCTTTTTCAGATGAAAGAAGCTTGGCTTTAAAAGTTTGAAGAAATACTTTTGGATTTGAATTTAAATTTGACAGATTTACATCATTTCCGAGAGGATATTCTACCTCTTCTTTCTTCTGGCTCGTTTTGGAGTGAAGCTGATCACACATTAATGGAACATGTTTTTTACTACAGATCAGACATTTTAAAGGAACTTTACATTTTCTAACGGAATGTCCAGGAAGAAGGCAGGCGAAACAGCAATTTTTGTCTCTTACAATCTTCTGTTTTTCTTCTAGCGACAGTTTTTGAGCATTGAAACATTCAGCACTAGCATGTTTTCCATCACAAAATACGCATTTGTTTTTCTTTATCTCTGGTGTCTTAGTGGAAGTCAGCAGCGCGGAAGCAGTAGGTGTTTTGATCCTTTGAGGCTCAAAGTTCTTCTTTTTTCTGTGCTCCTTCGTGTCTTCGTTTTTCGTTAAGCCAAAACCAGACATAGCTAAAGATATTCTTTCTTCTCCTTCTACCTCCCCCTTGAGGAATGACATCAAATTATCCAAGCGTTCTTTTGGATCTTTTGCAGAACTTGAAGTAGGACTTCTATTCCAAGCTTTCAGAAATTCTTCATCAAAACATGATTCAACCATTGGATAGAGAATAGACGCACATTTATCTGTTGTTACACCCAATGTTTCAAGAGCTCTTAAATATGATTCAAGTTTATCGTAGAGAGATGTTGGCGATAACTTTTGGTTAGATTGCACCGATATAATTAATTTCAGTAACTCCCGTACATAAACTTCTACCAAAATGTCCTCCCTTCCAAAACGGGTTTTTAAGCTATCGACAGCTTTTGAATAATTTTCCCCTGTCGGGGGAAAACTTTCCACGACCTCTCTTGCTCTGGAACCGATGACAGTGGCTTGGACTAAATATTGAAATTTATTTTCTGGAGCAATGTCGGAATCTTTGTCAATATGTTCAAATTGGCTCCAAAATGGAAGCCAGTCTTTCAAATCGTCGCCAAACTGTCGAAATTGTAATTTGGGCAAAGTAAACTTTTTCTTGGAGTTATTAGCTTCTGGAATTGGCTGATTTATCACATACGAATTTTGAGCTTGTACTTGAATTCTCGCCAACTCCAACTCATTATTTAGTTTTATCTTTTCTAGTTCAAGTTCTCGCTCTTGTATCTTAAGTAACTTCAACTTTTCTAGTTCGAATTCTCGATCTTGTTGTTTATTAAATTTCGATAACTCGAGCTCTTGTTCATGTAATTTAAGTCTTTCTGCTACGGCATTTTCTAAAATCTCTTTAACAAAATCTGGATCCTTTTCGTATACTTCACTATTTAAAATTAAGTCTTTCAAATCAGTAATTTTTGCCGTTGGTAACACAATTTCGCCAATTTCTTCAGCCACGAGCTTTAAATCTTCTTTCTTAATTGCTTTCACCGATAAAAACATATTGAAAGTTAGGCTTACTATCCTTTCGCGGACGCCAAATGTTAGAGCAACCGAAAATTTCACCGAAATTTCCTGCTATTTTAAAAGGAAGTCGTTCATTGCTTGTTCTCAGATACTTCTGAACCCCTGGTTCATCAAAAATATATTCAAGCAAAGGAAACAACGACTCAAGTACTAACTTCAAAGATTTTATTTTTCGAACAACAACTTTTTTAAATGCGAGATGAGATCTGTTAAGTTTTAGATGTCTGCGCGTTTTTAATATTTGCATTGCCACCTTTTATTTTAAGAATTATCACAAACATGTTTTTGTGGCTACTCTTAATCTTTCAAACATCTTTCAAACTTAACACATACAGAGCCCGTCACCTTTATATATATAGATAAACATTCGCGTTTGTAATAGTAGTAAGATATTTTTTATCTTTACTCAGTACTTTATGTGCGTTTATGAGCTCTATTTTTTGAGGCAACAAGTATTTCCTTGTACTACGCGAATTACAATTCAAAAGCTTAAAATATATAAATATTTCAGTTAAAATTGCCTTTATGCAAGTACGTTTTGCAAATAATCCTTCAGTTACATCAAAGAACTATTCATTTCTATGCAACACACAAGACTTTTTTGACGTTGAAAAATGATTTATATGCCACAACAAACGTGCTTTTTTCATAAAACCCCCATTTCAATGTTACGTGTCTTCCTTTCTTGTAGGCTCTAAATATATTTATGAATACATATTTGAAGTATGTTATTCTTCGGTTACGTTTTCAAGTCTCCCTTTGCCGATAGGTTATTTCGTTAAGATACATATGTGACATATATGGCTCTTATTCTTTCAATTTTTGCATTCATGTGATATTCTAAGAGTCTATGTTGTAGGTCTTTGAGGAGGAAAATGAAATTTAAGTGCGACTGTATGCCATGTGGTTAACAACCATGTGTTTTTTTTACAATGCATCTAATTGATTCCAATATTTTATTTTAGACTTTGATCAATATGTGGTGATAGATGCAGCGTTTTGTTGGTCCATTAAAGAGTCTAATATCTAATAAAATTTACCTTTTATTGGCGCACGAGTTATTGTTTCAATGTTTGATTGCACCCAATATTAATCTGTAAATGTTTTGGTTGTTCCGTTGAATAATTTTGCTACCAAAGCATTAATTATTCGAACTACCATCAATGCACAATTTTCGCTTATGCTGTAAATGTGCTTTTTAAAAACTGTCCATGTGAGTACAAAGAAAGACCACATGCATGTGGTTTAAAAAATTATAGTTCTTAAATAATATTAATAATACACTGCGATGCAAAAGTTTAGACAAAATGCAAATATGTGAATAAAAAGAAAACTATTCAACGAAATGTTTTCAAATTTCTACTGCAGGTACACAATATGGTAGTAAATACGTGTCTGGAGTTCTTATAACTATAACTTGAATCAAATTTTGGAAATGACAAAAATTTTTTTTTTTACATTGTTGCAAAAGTTTAGACAATAGTCAGATTTTATGCAAATATCCCTTGAAATGTGATTGGTGGAGGAAATGCGGGACTGTATTGTTCATTTATAAAGTGCAGAGATTGCTGAATAAAAAATCAAAATCTCCGAAGCTCTTTAGTTCTCGTGTAAAGAAGATGAGAAAGTTTGGAAGCCGAAATTTGAAAATGAACCTACTTTATTAATGTTTTGTCTTTTAAATCGGCTCTAGTATGGTAGTACATTGTTTTTTACTTTGTGGAGAGCAAATTCAGACATGCGTATCGATTAAAAAGTCCAAGAAAAATTATATTTCTTAAGGATGAAGGAAAAAAAAAACGGCTCAGACTGACGATTCGCCCCCTAATCCTACAAAACTTCAACTTGGGTCAAAAACAGCACGTGACAGCATAAGTAGATGAACAACTGAATCGGAGTGCATAAAAAAAACAAAGAATTGTGCCTGAGCCTTTTCGGACAGAGTGTCCAAAATAAGCCAAATTCTAATGTGAAAAGCAGCATATGTATCATGGTGACTAAAAAATGAATGGTACTTTCTTTGATAAAAATTATTAAAATTGGGATGGCCTAGATGGATTATAATTCTTTTCGCGGAACTTGAGAAATATCCAATGATCACATGCTGTGTTGCTCTTACCAATAAAATCTGGCTTATTTGGGACACTCTGCCTGAAAAATCTCAAGCACAATTCTTTGTTTTTTTAATACATTCCGATTCAATTGTTCATCTACTTATGCTGCCACGTGCTGTTTTTGACCCAAGTTGAAGTTTTGTAGGATTAAGGGGCGAATCGTCAGTCTGAGCCGTTTTTTCAATTCCTTCATCCTTAAGAAATATAATTTTTCTTGAACTTTTTGATCGATACGCATGTCTGAATTTGCTCTCCACAAAGTAAAAAACAATGTACTACCATACTAGAGCCGATTTAAAAGACAAAAAATTAATAAAGTAGGTTCATTTTCAAATTTCGGCTTCCAAACTTTCTCATCTTCTTTACACGAGAACTAAAGAGCTTCGGAGATTTTGATTTTTTATTCAGCAATCTCTGCACTTTATAAATGAACAATACAGTCCCGCATTTCCTCCACCAATCACATTTCAAGGGATATTTGCATAAAATCTGACTATTGTCTAAACTTTTGCAACAATGTAAAAAAATATCTTTTGTAATATCCAAAATTTGATTCCAGTTATAAGAACTCCAGACACGTATTTGGGACCATATTGTGTATCTATATCTACAGTAGAAATTAGAAAGAATTTCGTTGAATAGTTTTCTTTTTATTCACATATTTGCATTTTGTCTAAACTTTTGCATCGCAGTGTAATACGAATTACAATAATAATAATGACAAAATTGAAGTCGTGAAAATAAGACACGAGTTTATGCATTTTTTTAACACACACACGTATGTGTGTGTGAGAGATATGTACACACGTGGGGGTGTATAGTAAATACACAATTAACAACCAGAAGCAGACTCTTGGCCTGTTGGACAGATCTTCAGATTATGATTCCTTTCAACATGCTCATGTTTGAATTTGTATTTTAATTTAGAGTGGTACTTATTCAACTATGGGTCATCTTGTATAGTGATTAGAGAAGACTACTGCGGACGGTTAGGTTCCAGGTTTAAATCCCTGTTCGGGTATGCTGCCGTGCTAAGCGCAATAGTGGTATCTGAAGTCGAGCTCTAACTAAGATATTGCAGTTTAAAGTTTGACGCGTGCATGTATCTAACTCTGGGGGTACTTTTTAAGAAATAAAAAATATATATATTTCCCGAAATGACCACAAAAACTTTGTATTTCAGTAAAATAAGTCACAAAGAGTCACCTATTGACAATAACTCATCTATGTTAAAAAGTGCAGATACGACTTTTGTGCTTAGCACGGCAGTATGGATGTACTTTCGTTCTCCTGTCCTCGTTATTTCTTTGTGGGAATGTGTTGCTGTGTTATGAACTGTTGCATACTCTATAAACGGGTCTTAATGGCATGTATTCACTGTAGAAATCAGACTTCACACCAATTTACGATAGTAGGAAAAGTGAAGCATCAGATTCCATATTGCAAGTCTAGATGGCACAAGACAACAACAGGTATGGGCCATTTTCATCATTTGCTTACATTTCAGAATTTTTAAATAATTTTTTTTAACTTGCTATTTTCTTTCAGAATCACTAACACATGTTTTGTCACATATTTTAGGTGTGTGAAAAAGTAATTGGTTGTACACTTTGATATATAACTGAATATTTAAATGCTGTTGTAAAACTTTAAGTTGTAAGGAAAATTGTCGTCCATTACCATACAAAATCAATATGAAATCTCACTTTTAAACTATACCATAGCGCCAAGAACCAACTTTATTTGAAATTATTTGCGTCCCTGAAGCTTAATACGATGTTTGTTATTGTTGAAATATTGATCAAAAACTGTATGATAACGGACTTGACATTTGGTAACGGATTTGACCAGTAACGGACTTGACATTTCAACCAAAATGTCAAATTATGGCTAGGTTGTCGAATTTAAAAATTGAACAACAATATTCATTTTCTTAGAGTTGTATAATGAATAATATTTCGGGGTAAAAGTTGAGAAAAAGTAAAAATTAATACTAAAATCTTTGGTAACAGACTTGACAAAGAATAAAAATACGCACCTGGAAGACATTTTGCGCCTAACGCCACAGCAATACTTCTCGACTCAGGAAAACAAAATGGTACGAAATAGTTACGTCACTAGTTTGTTAAGTTAACTGAATACGTGTTAATATCTTTTGACTGCAATAAATACCCTTTTCAGCTAAAATAATCTTAGGGTAACGAACTGGACAAGAACTGCCGGACAAAATATATTCATACATTTCTTAATGAAAAAAAAATAATATTGTCAATATTTATTATCTACTTATATTAAAAACTGAGTATCTTTCTAACTATCTTTCTTTCTATCTTTCTAACTATCTTTCTATGTCACGTTTCTTTCTCCTGAACGCCAATGACCTGAAAGTCGAACCAGGTACCGATAGATAGGTAATTTTTCAGGCTTCATTAGTTTCAATTGATATAATTATGCGATTTTAATTAGCGAAGATATCAATTAATAAGTAGTCAAGTTTGAAGCGATTAAGCCTAATAAATGATTAAATATGAAATCCATTCTTGCAAACCGTCGTTGCTATGAAACAGTATAATAACAATGATAATGAGAATTTTGAATGAAGGCTTAACTAAATCAAACACGAAACTCATAAGCGGGCCACTTACGTAGAATTTTTATCGCTAGCAACTGGTAATATTTTGAAACATTTATTTGTTGAAGAGCCATCTACTTATATTAAAAACTGAGTATCTATGTCTCCTTTTTTCCTTTGAGCGAGCTGAACTTACTGAAACTTTCCTCACCATCTTGAAGGCGTGAAGCATCTCAATAATTCGAATGATTTTTTTTATATAGGAAAAAAGTAAAGGCGTGAAGCGCCTGTAAGCGAGCCGCCTTGGCGGGGAGTAGTTTCTTTAAATTTTTTTCTCACTACTTTCAGGGCACGAAGTGCCCGTGCAACGCCGGGCCACGTGCGTGGTATGTCTTGAAATCGAATGAACATTAAATTATATCAAATAATATAACTTCAGAATGAGGTAAAAGTTAGAGAGGGGGGAACTTATGCATCAACATGCCGCAGGAAGCTAATCTAGCTGCCCTGGCAGCTAGTGAATATCATATACACTGCGATGCAAAAGTTTTGACAAATGGCAAATATATAAATAAAAAGAAAACTTGTCAACCAAATGCTTTCAAATTTCTACTGCAGGTACACAATATGGTCCCAAATACATGTCTGGAATTCTTAAAAATATAACTGGAACCGAATTCCGGACATTACAAAAGACATTTTTTTTTTCATTGTTGCAAAAGTTTAGACAATCGTCAAATTTTATGCAAATATCCCTTCAAATGTGATTGGTGGAGGAAAGGCGGGACTTTGTTATTCAAATATAAAGTGCAGAGATTGCTGAATAATTAAAATCCCAAAAGCTCTGCAGTTCTCGTGTACAGAAGACGAGAAAGTTTGGAAGTCAAAATTTGAAAATGAACCTACTTTTTTAATTTTTTGTCTTTTAATTCGGCTCTAGTATGGTAGCGCATTATTTTTTACTTTGTGGAGAGCAAATTCAAACATGCGTATCGATTAAAAAGGCCAAGAAAAATTATATTTCTTAAGGATGAAGAAATTGGAAAAAACGGCTCGAACTGACAATTCGCCCCTTAATCCTACAAAACTTCAACTTGGGTCAAAAACAGCACGTGACAGCATTTAAGTAGATGAGCAAACAAATCGGAATGCATAAAAAAAACAAAGAACTGTGCCTGAGCCTTTTCCGACAGAGTGTCCCAAATAAGCCAGATTTTAATGTGAAAAGCAGCATAATATGTATCATCGTGACTAAAAAATGGATGGTACTTTCTTTGATAAAAATTATAAAAATTGGGATGGCCTAGATGGATTATAATTCTGTTCGCGGGATTTGAGAAATATCCAATGATCATATGCTGTGCTGCTTTTTCCATTAAAATCTGGGTTATTTAGGACACTCTGTCCGAAAAGGCTCAAGCACAATTCTTTGTTTTTTTATGCATTCCGATTCAGTTGTTCATCTGCTCATGCTGTCACGTGCTGTTTTTGAGCCAAGTTGAAGTTTTGTAGGATTAAGGGGCAAATCGTCAGTTCGAGCCGTTTTTTTCCAATTCCTTCATCCTTAAGAAATATAATTTTTCTTGGACTTTTTGATCGATACGCATGTCTGAATTTGCTCTCCACAAAGTAAAAAACAATGCACTACCATACTAGAGCCGATTTAAAAGACAAAAAATTAAAAAAGTAGGTTCATTTTCAAATTTCGACTTCCAAACTTTCTCGTCTTATGTACACGAGAACTGCAGAGCTTTTGGGATTTTAATTATTTGTTCAGCAATCTCTGCACGTTATATTCGAATAATAAAGTCCCGCCTTTCCTCCACCAGTCACATTCGAAGGGATATTTGCATAAAATCTGACGATTGTCTAAACTTTTGCAACAATGAAAAAAATGTCTTTTGTAATGTCCAAAATTTGGTTCTAGTTATATTTTTAAGAACTCCAGACACGACTTTTGGGACCATATTGTGTACCTGCAGCAGAAATTTGAAAGCATTTCGTTGAATAGTTTTCTTTTTATTCATATATTTGCATTTTGTCTAAACTTTTGTATAGCAGTGAATTAATAGTCAATATGTAAAAATAATTTGTTGTACGTACTTTTTTATACAATTAAGTATATAAAAAAATAGTTGAACTAGCGAAAATTGGAAATGAACAAGCGTTTTTGCATTGATTCTCATTTTTAAAGACTTATATAAAAATAAATAAATAAATTTCGATAATTTTTTGAGTGATAGACTTTTTTTGGGGGTATTTCTTGCAGAAAATAATTGTTCGCATTAAATTTAAAATATAAGTTATACTTCAAAATCGTCTTTTTAACATCCGGACAGCAAATGTAAGCAAATTTTGAAAATGACCCGTATTCGTTTTTGCTGTAAACACAATTTTAACAATTTTATTTGTATTGCATAAAAAATTTAAAGTTGTGATGGGAAGATAAAGAAGAGTTTTTTATTGCTTTTTGACGGCAAAATGAATAGTAAAAGAACAAATTTTGCTCTCATTGTAAAATATCTTGGGGTCAATAAGGGTAATTCATTTACTTAAGCCATTTTCTTAACATACTATAATCCGTCTTTATGTATTAGTAAATTCTCCAATGTGATTGTGTGTGTGTGTGTTTTAATCTCAAAGGTAATCTAAATGTAAAAGTAAATACAAGTTATTTTCCCCCCTTTTTTAAATTTTTATCAAGAGACTTTGTTTCAGAAACTTTTTTTAGTGTAAATTTCAAATTTTTGGTTTTAAATCTTGTTTGAAGTTTTTTTTCTTTTTATTTATTGAATAGACTATATTTAAGTTCTTCAATATCTTATACGAATCTTGAAAGTCTTTGCTAACGCTCATTGATACATCTCAATAATAAGCAAAATAACTTTTGAAAGTTTAAAAAGTCTTAACTTGTTAAGAACTAAATAAGCAAATAGAACACAAAAGTATTTCAAGAGTGTCAAATAAAGAAAAATAATTTGATAAAAGTGGTTAATTTTTTATACAATTTGCGTAAGAAAATCAAACATGTTAGTTCTTTGTGGAAAATCAAATTGATTTTTCAATATTTATCCAAATCGTGACTGAAATAATGATTAGTTACCAATGGTATTTGTTTAAGACTTTAAGTAATTCACTTTGCTTTTTTTGCCAAAAGTTATTTAAAGTTGAAAGGTGTGCGCTGAAGTATTATTTTTTCCTATGAAGATTTTAAAGTTAGAGAATAATGTTTATGTATATTTTAGTTATTTAAGTATTTTCTGTTTTAAGATTCTAACTATGCATAACTGCTAACTGATAATAATAATGATGAATTTTTGCTCAAAGGATTTTGACTTATATTTTTGCTTTGATTAGCGTTACGTAAAAATGTTAAATGAACACAAAAAATCAATTTAAAAAAGTGCCATTTTTTAACCAGAATTTTGGAAAAAAATTAAACTGTTATGGGATTAATGAAGTATTATTTGTTCTCACTTCATCTTAAAGAATCTCCTCCCTAGAAAAGTGGGACTGGTTTTTGGAATGAAGCAGGAGCCTTCTAAGATTACTTAGATGTTTTTTCTAATGGATTGGCACAATTTTAATCAACCAGGAAATATGTTAAAGCATTTTAACAAATGTGACCAAAGCTAGTGCAAAATAGCAAGGAAATAAAGAACAAAAACTATTATAAATAAATAAATTCCTTTGTGGTAAAAAATATCGGAAATAATAGCTAAATTTTATTATAAATACAGAAATATGAAAGTTTAGGCATTTTTAATGTTATGTTTTTCACTGCAATTTACAGTACTTTTTTACGTAAAAATTTACTTCATTTCGAAAAATATACGATTTCATAATGTACGAGTATTACTGTCTGAACACACTAACGAATGAGTTATGGGAATTAAATGCACGTACTTGTATTTAATTGCCTAATGAATAAAATAAATATGGAATTCCATCTGATCTTCCGGTTTTAAAATACATTTTCAAATTATTTTAATTTATATTTTAAGTGCTGAAATCCATCTAGTGATTACAAACTTTGTGAGAATAATGAAATTTAAGATATAAGAAGAAAGCACAAAAAGCTAGAAAATGCAACTTGGAGGCACAGCTTTTGTGTAAAAAGTTGCAAATAAAGTACCAATATTTGTCACATAACATTAGAAATCTTAAACATGAAAACAAGAAAAAAAAATTATGCATGAAGAGTTTTAAATTAAAATTGCTGCAGGCACAAAAAATTTGAAGTGGATTCTTGACGTAGACATCAAGTGAGAGATTAAAGGAGACGACAGAAATTAATGAACAAAAAACGAAAAAAGTAGTCGATCTGAAGAAAATTAATAAAAGTAGTAAATGTCAAGATCAATACAGTCCTTAGATTAAAGAAGCAAAGTTGGTATTTCGACACTTAAATATTGAAGTAAGTTATCGTATTAAGATTTTTGATTGCATTATTCTCAAAAATCTGTATTTTTGTAAAATAAATCCTAATTAAACTATGAGAGAATAGAAAGAAGTGGACTTTTTGCATTAGAGGGTTTTTGGTTGATATTTGTGTATGTTCTAGAAATAACAGTATTTTGATATTTTTGTCTTTATGCTCATTTCTATGCTATGCTTTAGTAGTCACTGCATGGCGCCCGAAATCAATAAGGTATCCGATTTTTGCTTAGTATAAAGCAATAATTATGTATGATTAACAACAATAAATCGTTTGTAATTCTTCTCCCATCTAACGCCCTTTTGTATTGAACTGTAATTGAATCTTAGCCAACGTTGAAAAAGAAATTAACAAGAAATTTTAAAACTTAAATTATTTCTTCTTGCTTTGAAAAACTCCTTGACATGATAGGCAGACGTATCCAACTTTTTGGTTACTGTTTGGATCAAACTTATTTTAAAGTTTTTTTCAATGCGTTATTATAGTAACTGATTGCTCTGTCGAAAAAATCTGATGAGAATTTGAGTAAAAGGGCACTTTAAGCAAATTTTTTTGCACATACTAGCGTTACTACGGGTACAATTTTGTGACCAAAATTCCAGATAAGTTAGCTTAGAGCTTCTTTAGAGGACAGGCTGACTTGTCCGACATTTTGGTTCCAAGACATTCTTGGATCTAACCTTGTTACAGGTATTTTAAACACATTAATATTATACCTGGTTGCTCTGGCGCAAAATACCTTATGATTAGTTGGATAAAGCACCACATTAGGTAAATTTAGAAAGATAACTTATAGTCTAAGATCGCACCGCAGTTTATCTACACTCATAGCGTACACTCATGACGTATATTTCAAATTAAAGCTGATTTTTTTCTGATCGTGATGCACTATGTCCACCTATGTAAAGTGCCCGAAACCTATAGGCAGCCCGGCCTAAACAGGTCACATGAATGTAGTATTTCTACACTCATAGCGTACACTCATGAAACATATATCAAATTGAAGCTATTTTTTTCTGAACGTGGTGCACTAAGGCTGCCTATGTAAAAGTGGCCGCAACCTCTAGGCAGCCTGGCCAGAAGTTTAGGTTCCAAAATTTCAAATGGTTATAAAAGACGGAAAAATCGGTCGATTCTTTTGCTTTTTTTTGCTAAAATTATTCTTAATGTGAGTTCTTTTTCGAAAAAAAATTGATGAACCTAAATATTAAAAATTGCCGATAGGGGGCGCTTTAGACTTTGGAGCTAAAAACAACTACTTTTTACCGTTTGTTTTCATATTTTCGTAATTGATTCAAAGAGTTAAAACTCTAACTTATATTTTGAGCCCAAAATATCAACTAATTTCCGGTTTTTAGCAACACTCGGACCAAACGTCAAAAATTGTGTTTTTCTGCTTTTCAACTAGTCCTTTCATGTAAAAAAATTATTAAAATCACCTGATAATGTTAAAATAAAATCAGATGAACCCTTTCGTAACTAAAAAAAAGAAAAAATAAATTTTTTTCCAACATTTTTTTTACCCAGAAATTTTGTATTTTACAACTCAGAAAGTGTGCATTTAATTTTATTTTCACATTATTAGTATCGCCAGATGATTTTAATAATCTTTTTTACATGAAAGGACAAGTTAAAAAGCAGAAAAACACATTTTTTGACGTTTGGTCCGAATATTGCTAAAAACTGGAAATTAGTTGATATTTTGGGCTCAAAATTTAAGTTAGAGTTTGAACTTTTTGAATCAATTACGAAAATACGAAAAAAAACGGTAAAAAGTAGTTGTTTTTAGTTACAAAGTCTAAAGCGCCCCCTATCGGCAATTTTTGAAATTTAAGTTCATCAATTTTTTTTCGAAAAAGTACTCACATTAAGAATAATTTTAGTAAAAAAAGCAAAAGAATCGACCAATTTTTCCGTCTTTTATAACCATTTGAAATTTTGGACCCTAAACTTCAGGCCAGGCTGCCTAGAGGTTGCGGCCACTTTTACATAGGCAGCCTTAGTGCACCACGTTCAGAAAAAAATTAGCTTTAATTTGATATATGAGTCATGAGTGTACGCTATGAGTGTAGAAATACTACATTCATGTGACCTGTTTAGGCCAGGCTGCCTATAGGTTTCGGGCACTTTTACATAGGCGGACATAGTGCATCACGTTCAGAAAGAAATTAACTTTAATTTGACATGTACGTGATGAGTGTACGCTATGAGTGTAGATAAACTGCGGTGGGATCTTAGACTATTATTTCTCGAATTTAAAAACAGTTTATTGGGAAATGTTCCATGAAATTGGGTCTATTTTCATATTGCACTTGTTTTAAGCCTGAGTTTATGAAATGTTTTTGTCATATAGACAAAAATAGTCAAATATCATATATGCAGCTACAATTCAAGCTTAGCTTCCACTTTTCTTCAATGCGACTTGAGTACAGATACCAGTGGTTCCACACCCACCGATTTGGAACCAAAATGTCGGATGAGTCAGCTCTCCTTTCATAGGAGCCTTAATTCTTAGTAATTATTCTTTTATAGAGACCGTAATTATATCATTATAGTCGAACCTGCTTTTCTTAAACGTACTGGGGCAGGATAAAAGAAATATTTTAGGTAAGATTTTAAGATAAAGTAGTATCGAGATGATGTTGCCTCAGTTGGTGAAGTGAAGTTAATTAAATATGCAGTTAGAACTAAGGCAAACATAGTGGAACTTTTTAATACATTTATTTCTTCGAACATTTTACTCTATGACTTCTACTGTGAATTTACCTTTTTCTAATTTTTGTTATTCTCAGTGATAATAAGTTGATAAATGTCTTTTAGGACGAAAATTATCTTTCAAAGATTGTTGTTTAATTATTTTGAGATTTTTACGTTATACTTAACTGAAACAATTTAGACAATCGCACAACAAACATATCAAAATTAAGTTTAACTCGAAAATTAAACTGAGGAAACTTTTTCACCGCTGAGTTTCGCAGTTTTAGAGCTAAAGCGGATCAAATTGGTCATATGCTTGATCCGTTTAAGCACCGACCGCCTCAAACCGTTTCACAACCAGGGAAAAAAATTGAGAACATAATAAGTAAAGCTGTAAAAACCAAAAGTATTCTTTTAAACAGATAAATACAAGGCTTGATACTCTCTGGAATTACTAGTCCAAAGATATTACATACCACTAGTTAAAAAATAAGAATTAATGGTCAAAAAAATGAATTTTGCTGGACTGTTTGAATTTCTTAATTTCATTTTTTAACCAATAACTATATTTTTTCCTGACCCTTAAGAAACAGAAGTATATCTTCTTCATTTCTCTTGCCGCAAAAACGCATTTCGACAATTATAAATAAATCTTCCCGCGCCGCACATTATTTTCATCTAATAGATTCCCATATAATTGAGTTTCGGATGCAAAAGCAGAATATTTTTTCCCGCATTACTGCCTAAGTCTGTGTCCCTCGAGACTCAAATTCCTTCTGAAATGTGCGTAGGACGTTGCTAACGAGACTCAGAATAGGAAGCAATCACCTTAAGCGAAAATATTTGTCATTAAGAAGGGGATGTTTTTCCTTCACTTTCTTCCCGATGTTTGTAAGAATAGTCTCGAAATAATAGGGACGTGTTTGATTCTTGTGTTGATGGATAGGACGAGTGTTATTTTGTATTTTTGAGGATTAATGTATTTTTGGTATTGTTATTAATATTTTCGAGAGGAGACTCTAGTTATTTTTGGTTTTTAAGAAAGGATGTCATAGTACCAATTATTTTTAGCAGAAGTATTTTCGTACTGTAGAATTGAGTTAATTGAAGGGCTTGGGGGATGAAGGGGATATGTTACATCTTAAAAAATGAACACTCTGGACAATGGGAATCAATGGATGCAGGTAAGCAACTAAAACTTGGTACATCAAAAAGTAGATGTCATTAGACCATTTTCATACGCACACTAACAACAAAACCAGAAAACAAAAAAGCTACAACAACTGCAACAATAAAACTTAGAGCTTTAATTACTCACAATTTCTGTTTTTTTCACATAACCTCTTTAATCTCCCAAGCCCTTCAATTACCATTAGAGCTGTATTAGATTGTGTACTGAGGTGTTCTTGGTTTACTACCGTGCTAAGCACAAAATTGTTATTTGTATTTTTATCAAAGTTAAATTACTGTCACCTGGCGGTTCTTTATCACTTGTTTTACCTAAATAGAAGTTCTTATGGTCATTTAACAGTGGGAAATATTTTTCTTTTTCTTAAAGATTCTCAAAAAGATGTATGAGTCAAATGCATGGATCCGGACATTTTTAAGCGGCTATTTTTCATGTTGATGTCAGTTGCATCAAGAGTTCCTTTGGGGAGCCCTATACAAAATGCAAATATTACAAGGGGATCTTCCTTCATTTATAAAAAGGTTTTACAGGAAATGTCGCCAAAACTCGCCAAGCTTGGCTACAACAGTGATTTCTCGCCTAATATGTTGCAAAGCAGGAAAAAAAAACTTATAGGTAAAGTTATAACAAAACTACGATAATTTTAAGTGAAGAATCATGGCATTGACACCAAATTCAACAAATGAAAAAAAAAAAAAAACACTACTTACAAAATTTGTAATAATGTATTCTCAAACAGCTACATATTAGTAAAAAACCCTTTCATTTTACGGCGTGTTTTAGATACAAAGACGTAAACAAACGCGCAATATTAATCATTCAAAATTACCAACTTAGATAAACTGAACTATTACTTTTCCGAAAACACAATAAATACATGTTTCAGCGATGTTTTAAAAGTTTTATATATCACCCGAAAGACTAAATTAAACTTATCTAAATATATTCCTCTTTGAAAGTCACAAAATGATAGATAAATTCAGTTTAAAGTGTATAAAATTAGAAAATGGAAGGCTGATTTCCCTCTTGAGTTAATTTGCATATTTTATGACTTTAAAAGCTACAACGTAGGCAATTGTTGATTGTACAGTTGCAACAGGGAAGTGATATCGATTTTATAGGAACAAGTAAAATATCTCCTCTGAAAGGTATTGTTTTAAGTGTTTATATAAAACTACAAATAATTTCTTATTCGAAAAACTTTTTATTTAAAAAGTTAATTATCCTTTCATTTTCACAGTTAGCCGATTTTATTTTTGTTACCAAAAAGTTTTATCTAAAGCGGAGCAATTGAATTTAAACGATGTAGAAATGATCCATGACTTATAAACCACCGAAATATTTCCATGCTTTCAAGTTTGGAGATCACAAAGCCACAAGGGTGAAAGTGAGATAACACAAAATTATGGAATTTCTTGAATAGGAACATAAACTTGATAGTTGACACTGTGTCATTACTATAATTTTGAACTATACATATTACAACCAGTTTTTCCATTTTTTTATCTTTTACTTTTCTTTCTTTTTGCACTTAATTGTCTTGAAAGTTTACTTAAGTCACTTTGCTTTGAGAATAACAGAAAAATGGATATACATTTTTTATTCCCACTGATACAATCCATGTTTTTAAGCTTCATAATTCTATTTATAGTTTAGTCTAAACATTGGACTTAATAGTATACTTCCTGCAATTTTACATTTTCATTTTATCTTTTACTAAGCATTTTCAATAACTCGCTGAACGAAAAATCAAAATGAAGTTTTAAACTGCGAAGTAGAATCTATTTATAAGCTTTCTAAAATACGCAAAATGTCTTCAAAACCTAGTCAAGTTTTCTTTCTTTTTGCACTTAACTGTCTTGAACCTATACTTAAGTCACTTTGCTTTTAAGATTAACAGAAAAATGGATATACATTATTTCTTCCCACTGATATAATTCACTTTTTTAAGCTTCAACATTCTATTTATAGTTTAGTCTAAGCATTGAACTTATTAGTATACTTCCTGCAAATTTTCCTAATTTTGAATCTTACATTTTCATTTTATCTTATTAAGCATTTTCAATTACTCGCTGAATGAAAAATCAAAATGCAGTTTTAAAGTGCAAAGTAGAATTTATTCATAAGTTTCCTAAAATACACAAACTGTCTTCAAAATCCAGTTAAGAAATGCTGATCAAAAGTTCATTCATTAATTTTAATTTTATTAGATGTTCAAGAATAGAAACTTCTAGTTTAAACAGCTACAATACTATTTAATTATTGTTTTTTATTCTGTCGCACTTGGAGTCTTTTTTTTAATATTTAAAGCTGGTATTTGTTTCATTATTTAAAAATAAATATGCTAAAACCTACGCTCTTCTCTTTGTCTCAGTTAAAAAACCCAGTTTAAAATATCCCACTTTAGTTTAACTTAATGGAATTTCAAACACTTTTAAAGTAAGAATTTCTTAAAGTAGTTTTATTCATATTTATTATTCAAATATTTATGAAATTAACGAATCGTCGAAATGATACGGTCTCGTGACACTGGATGATGTCTTTTTTTATCCGATCATTTTCAAGAGCATAGTGCCAAAAAATATCTTCATCTCAAATACAGACTAAGGTAAGTCATATTTTCACTACTTTGCAAGGTTCAGTCAAGAAGTTTTTCTTCGCTTTTTTGTCGTTTCGAGCCACTGTGCTGCCTTGCAATAGAAAGCATCAGATTCCCAATACGATTGAGTGCCATTTTTAATTTTAATGATGTCATTGCAGATGAGACAGCGCTGTGAGAAATCAAATCGCATTTATTTAAGTGCAAAATTATGTACCGTAAAATGGGGTGAATCGGAACACTTTTCAGCTTTGATTGCAAAAAAAGCAGTGAAAAGATTTTTTTTAATTTGATTTTCTGGGTAAAAACTTCGGTCTTGCTTTACTTTTGATATTCCAAGCAAAGACAAAACATTTTGAGCAGTTATTATTAAAATATATAGGAAATTATGGGTGTTCCGAATCACCCCGCTGATAGGGGTCAATCGGAACACATGTTAAAATTTTTATTTTTTTCAATTTAACCTGTAATAGGTCTCACAAACATGAGTAATGTTGATGGGGGAGAATAAGAACAGATAATTATTGTCAAATAAAAGTATAATTTCAATACCAGTAAACGTTTATGATTTGTCAAAAATTAAAATAATTTTGAACTTATGAAAAATTAAAATTAATTTTAAGAAATGCTTTTTAATTGAAATACAAAGCTTTAACATAAACTGAAGTCACTCATATTGTTCACAAATATGTACTTGTCCTTAAAACTAGCAATTGCGACTTGGCTTAAGTTTTTTCATAGCATCTTCTGGGATGAACCCTGCCTTTTCTTTAGTTTCTTGAAATCTCTGGGTTTTGGAGATTGTCCTGAAAGATTTTAACGCTTATTCATGTCTGTCTGTGTACTGGTCTTTTGCTATATAAAGTCTATGACTTTTTCCCGCTTATTTTAAGTAAAAAGAAGTCTCCTGGAGAAAAAATCTTTTGAAATCTGCAACTTTTTGTCATTCTAAGATCTAGTTGCTCACGAGAAGGGATAAATAGTAATAAATCCTTGTCCTTGTCTTGATTAGAAGAATTGGGGTCAAAATCTTGATTTTTCAAACAGTTTCCTTCAAATAAGTTTGAATTGGAACAACAGAACAAAGTGTTCCGATTCACCCCGCAATTTTTTTTCCTATGGCATTTTTCAGAATTCTTCCTTTTTATGACACAATTTATAAAAAATGTAAATTCTAATGTGGTATTCTGTTGTTCAGATACATGCATAATTAAAACATACCAGTCTTAGGTTTAAAATATAAGAAGGTTTGCTCTTGCATATGAAGTTTTTCAGTCTATGAAAATGTGATGTTTTCTAGCATTCAACATGCAGCCCTCCTTAGAAGCCAGTAGCGTTTCTAGATTGACAAAAGTAATTTTTTCCTACTTCCTATGATCTTGCCTTTCTAAAAAAAAATTAATGGCGAAAAATACCCAATAGTATATTTATGAAGAATTTCTTTGTACGGTCGGGAAGTTTTGTTCCGATTGACACCGCTGTTCCTATACACCCCATTTTACGGTACTTAAGCATTTTAGGGCTAAATATCAGAAATTCCCTAAGTACAGACCTCCTCGGACCTCCTCTTGAAAATTATTGACTTTGAGAATCCCCCTTCCCCGCAATCGAGAAAAAAAAAAAAAAACCTTGATCTGATGCATTTAAATATTTTTTCCTCTAGTTTATTTCGACGGTTTCCTTTTCTTCCTTTAAATTTATTAATTCATTGTTCCGTACATTTTTAGAGCTATTGTCTAGTTTTCATTGTACTTAAAATTATTATTTTTAGCTATGGAAGTAAAAATGTATTTGAAACTTAATTACGTCTCAAATATGTGTACAAAAATATGTGTACTATCGGTTCTGGGAGTGCGTTGAACCCTGCGTTTACGTAAACATAATATTTTTTTATTCCCTTTAAGTGCTTTCGTTTTAGGTAAAAACATTGTTACTATACCTAAATGTAACTTAACTTGACACTGAACGTCACTACGGGCGGAGCCAATAAGAGCTGACAAGCAGTCAGCGATCTCCTCTAATTCGCCAAGTAGGCTGTGACGTTTTATCTAGCTCGTTTTTCATAGGCTAACGTCACGCAAACGTCACGCTGACGTCACGATGTCGTTGTCAAGAAAGGTTGCAGTGTAGTATA
The DNA here is from genome assembly GCA_038373865.1 of Uloborus plumipes. Lineage (NCBI taxonomy): Eukaryota > Metazoa > Arthropoda > Arachnida > Araneae > Uloboridae > Uloborus > Uloborus plumipes. The sequence continues at coordinate 44,443 of JAXGGA010006366.1, forward strand.
GTCTTTCCATTTTAGCTAGTTGTTACGTTTTAGCAATATAGCATCGCGGACCACACTTTGGAAAACTCTGCTAAATATAAGAGATAAACATAAAAAAAATTCTGGCTACCAGTACTAGATCGGTGTCCAGATATCGTTTTTTTTTTTTTTTTTTGAGTTCACCTTCTAATGCTTTCAGAACTTCATAATACAAATACAAATACAAATACAAAATGTGACGACCAGCAATAGGCTCTGGGCCCAACTGGGCTGGTCCTAGTCAAATTATAGATCCCAATGAAGATCAATGGCCCTCTTAAAACTATCTACTCCCTTGCTCCTTACCCGCCTCTTCCTGTAAACTATTCCAAGTTCCCACTACTCTGCTAAAATAGTAATTTTTCCGAATTTCCAGGTTAGCCTGAGATTTAAACAGCTTATAACAATGACCCCTTGTCCTGCTTTCCGTGCAAAAATTTAACCCTATAACATCTTGCATTTTGATAAATTTAAACAACTGAATCATGTTCCCTCTGGTTCTCCTTTGCTCAAGACTATACATATTAAGCATTCTAAGTCTGGAATCATAGTCTAAATTAGAAAGTCCATTCACTAACCTTGTAGCCCTCCTTTGTATCCTTTCCAATAAATTAATATCTTTCTTAGGATAAGGAGACCAAAACTGAACAGCATACTCTAAATGAGGTCTTACCAAACTTCTATATAAAGGCAGAAGAACCTTCTTAAGATTTGTTTGAAATAGATCTATTTATAAACCCAAGCATCCTATTGGCTTTGTTACTAGCTATGCTGCACTGTTGACTAAACTTGAAGTCTTGATTTATTAAAACACCTAGATCCATAACATTTTCTGCCTTACTAATGACTGAACCCTGTAAATAATAGCTTGTATGCTTATTCCCATGACCTAAATGCAGCACTTGACATTTCCCAACATTTACTTCCATTCCCCACTTGTCTGCCCACTTAGTAATATGATCCAAATCCTCTTGCAGCTGATTTACTTGTTCATCATTTTCTACAACCCCCATAACTTTGACATCATCAGCAAAACAATTCATGTTTCCAGAAACATTTTCATGAATATCATTCATAAAAATAATAAACAAAAGTGGACCTAAAACTGATCCTTGGGGAACCCCACTTAAAACCTCACTCCATTTAGAATGATTACCCCTTACAACTACTCTTTGTTTCCTTCCTGTCAGCCAATTCCTAATCCAAACTTAAATTTTGCCTCCAATTCCTATATCAGCTAATTTACTGAGTAGTGCAACATGCGGTACCTTATCGAAAGCTTTTTGAAAATCAATGTAAACAACATCTACACACTTTTTGTTATCTAAAGCCATGGTGACCTTGTCATAAAAATGTAATAAATTAGTAGCACACGATTTACCTTTCCTGAAACCATACTGCAAACTAGTCAACAGACTATTATTCTCTAAGAAATCCATAATCTTAATTTTAAATAAAGTTTCAAAAATTTTGCAAACCACCGAAGTAAGACTGACAGGTCTATAATTTCCTGCATTACCTCTAGACCCTTTCTTGAAGAGTGGCGTAATGTTAGCCAGTTTCCAGTCCTCTGGCACTGTCCCTGAGTTATACGAAGCATTGAAAATTTTTACAATAGTATCTACTAATTCCTCAGCACATTCAACTAGAATTTTTGGGTAAATATTATCCGGTCCCGGAGCTTTAGTTGTTTTAATTTTTTTCAAATGAAGTAAAACGTCCTCCCTAGAAAAAACAAAATCCTCAAGCTGTAGAGTAGCTTGTGTCTTACTTGCGTCAACTGTTGAGATACAGTTATCGTTAAAAACACTGGAAAAAAAGTCATTTAGGACATTAGCAATATCCCCATCATTCTGAATTAAATTTCCATGCTCATCAACCAGTGGCCCAATTTGACTATTTCGAACTTTCCCAGAATTTGCGTAAGCAAAAAACCCCTTTGGGTTCCTGTCAATATTATCTGCAAGCTTTTGTTCCAATTCTCTTTTCTGAAACCGTATACCAAATACTTAAAACTACGCCTAGCCTCACAATACTGTAGCCTATCTGCGCTGTGACCAGTTTCTTTTAACCGACGAAACGCAGCTTGCTTACGGTTTAGAGCATCCTTAGTTTCACTAGTGAACCACATGGGCCAAATTTTTGTATTCACCCCTTTTCTCCTAAAAGGAACATAATCCCCAACTTTTTTTGCTAGTTTTTCCTTAAACTCAGTCCACTGCAGATTTACCTCGCTATTGTCCAAACCTGATGAAAAAACAGTTTTCAAACTCTGCCTGAGTGCGACAAAATCAGTATTTCTGAAATTAGGCACAAACCTAAAATTTTTGTCTTTGTGCATATCAAACTTAATCCCAAACCTAATGCTGTTGTGGTCACTATCCCCTATATGCTCCCCTACACATAATGCCTGAACAGAACTTTCAACATTGCAGAAAACTAGATCCAAAACAGCATCCTGCCGTGTTCCTTCAGAAACAACTTGATCTAAAAAACAGTCACCAATTACTTTTAGAAATTCCTCTTCTCTACTATTATTGGGGTAAGAATTATTCCAATCAATGCCCGGAAAATTGAAATCCCCCATTATAATTACCGGTCTCTTACTCGACATGTCTCTGATAATACAATACATCTCTTCATCTTGACCCTGGCTTAGATTAGGTGGCCTATAAATGTTACCCAAAAGCAATTTTTTACCCTTACTGCTCATCAGTTCTAGCCAAACCATGTCAATATCGTTAGGTTTGTCATTTATTGCCAATTCATTGCAAGTTAAAGTATCCCTAACATAAAACAAAACCCCACCACCTCTTTTACCTGCTCTATCTTGTCTAAACAAATTATACCCAGCAATACACAATAAATCATCATCATTTTTGGTAGCCCATGTCTCGGTAACTCCAATAATATCCAACTTCTCATCTATAATTATGCTTTTCAATTCTTCCATCTTGTTCCTAATACTGCGAGCATTGGTGTAAAAAACCTTAAGCATGCCCAACTTGCTTTTATTCAACCCCTTGCGATTTCTTAAATCGAAATTGTTAAAATGACTGCTTTTATTAGTCTCCCTATTACTATTTCTAATAAAACCTGAAGAGTTTGCATTCTTTTGAAACCTGCTCCTTGAACCATGCCCCCCATTCCAACTTAGTTTTTTGACTCAGAAGCCTCTAAAACCAAACCACTAACCATTTTGACCCCTATAGGACTCAAATGCAGGCCATCCCTACCAATCCAATCACGCTTGCAATGACTCCACACATCAACAAACCTGACACCGCGCTTTTGGTAAATTTCTTTTAGTAACAGGTTCATGCACCTAGCCCGCTGATTCAACCAGCTCCTGTGCACTCCATACCTGGGAAGCAAACCAATCACTTGGACACAAATTTAAATAAATTTAAATAAAGTTGAATAAATTTAAATAAAGTTGTTCATATTCCTTGAAAGTATTAAAGTGTAATAGAAACGTAAGCAATGTATTCAATATACTTTCAATATACCATTTTTTTTGGTTTGTTTTTGTTTTCTTTTTTTTCTAAACATCATTGCTTCTGAGCTAGGCAATAATTAACACTAAATTAAAATGTAAAATATTGATTATAAATGTTATCAACCCGCGCAAAATTCTAAAGCACAGTTCATTGAACTAAATACATTATTTTCTTAATAGAAGCCATTTATTCTCCTTAAATTTTTCCAAGATTTTAAAGGGAAACGGTTAAAAAACAATGGCTTGTAAATGTGTTTAAAAAATTTTCCCGACTACAGCTTCGGTAAAAGCAATTCATTCCAAAACAATTAAAAAAGCATATAATGACAACGTAAATTTTCATAAAATGCGCAAATATTCCTTCAGGACTGCAGCATCTTAAACAACTCTCCTAAAGCAGCTGAAATTAGACTAATAACCGATAAGGGTTTAGAAAACTTCCAGTGACAGAAATGCTTCATTAATACGTTGCCATGACTTCAGGATACTGCAGTTGATGAAGATAAATATGGAGTTTTGCCAGGGGTTTTAATGAATATTTTAATGCCTCACAAAACTCTGAAAAATCACTAAAGTTGAGAAAATTTAGGAGGATGTTACGAAAATATTTTTGAAATCTAACTTTACGTGAGTCTGAGAAAATATACTTTCTAATGACAGATAAATTATTATTAATGAATATTATAAACTTTCAGTCTCACATACATTATTGCTTTGAACCGTTTAAGAAATGTTTACTTTTTTTTGGAGAAATGACGAATTGCTAGTTACGTATTTTTATTTTCTACCTCAGTTAATGTGTGGTTTATTTTTCAAGTAGGACTCGGACCCTCCACCGGGTGGGTGAACGGTGCTCTCGTTCCCTCCCCCCCCCACACCTACGCACACACCTACACACAAATAACCGGCTGTAAACACACACGTTTACGCACACACGCCTACACACATAAACCCACGCATACACACGCTTACACACATACCTATCGCTACTCGTTAATACGAAAAATATAATTTAAATTCAGGATGTCAAAATTAGAATTATTATTATTTTTACTTCTGACTTAAAAACTGCTCAACCCATTTGTAAAAATGAAACATTTTCGCACCTATATTTCCACTTGATTCCTAGAACTGTAAGATTTTGCTTTTAACTGCGATATATCCGAATATAAGGGATTATTGTGTATCCTAATATAAAGTATAAAATTTTTAAGCAGTTTTTTTAATATATAAAATAATGATTAGTACGTGTAGCTGGCTTATGCATACGGTCAAGCTAGTACAGGCGACTACAAGTTGTGAAAAAAACTTTGAAAAAATTGATTCTCAGGATATGTGTTAGAAAAAAAGATAGATTTAGCAGAGCCGCACTAGAGTTCAAGGAGATTCGAACTAGTGAGAAATTGGACAAGTGTTGACTATAGTTTGGTCATTCTTGTCACGCTATTTTCTGGAACTTCTGTTTTTAAAACTCTAACTCTATTTGTGCAGCTCTTCTTTCTATTGATTTCTTTATATTGGCAAGATAGAAAAATCGAGTCAGCCTAGGTCAAATGTTTCGACGCTTGGAAAAAAAGCCGTCACACAGACGTATACACTTATTTACACAATAACCTACCCCTTTCGAACACTAATATGGTACTATAACTAATGAACTTTTTTTTCGTGCATAATATTTTTAAGATTTAATAAATTCATAAAAAGTAATAATTTAAAAAAAAAAAAAACATACTATCCTGATCGTAATTTTCGTTTTATAGCTTTGAAAGAAACATTTTTTGATGTGAAAACACGGTAATATGTGCTTTGAACAGATACTGGCTCCACATTTATTTTATTCCTTTTTCACATTTGGTTATCTGTCTTACTTTAGGTTTATTGTAAAAACACGCATATCAAATATTCGAAGAAAAATATTTTCTTGTTTTGACTTCAAATTTTAGTATTTTATTAATATTTGTACGAAATCGAAAGCAAGTATATTTCCTTCAAATTTCTCTAAAATTAACTTTGTAGACACTCAATGGCTTGTGTCACGACAGTAACTGCTTTTTTACATATCTTAAAATGTTTATTTTAACTTTAAAAAATTATTTAAACCTTATATCTCGATAGCAGGTGTACAAGGGCAAGAGTTTTTCCATCAAAAATATGTCTAAAGACACTCTTTCGATTGTTACCGATTTGACCTTTTTTCCTAATTACAGTATTTGTGTGGCTCCCTGGTTAGCTTAAGAGTATTTGTTTATATTTTTCAGCCTTTATATTAATCGTGGTACATAGTATTAAAGGAATAGTTTATTTCTGTAAAAGGCAAACAAATACAAATACAAATGCGCCGACCAGCAGCAGGCTCTGGGCCCAACTGGGCTATTCCTAGTCAAATTAAAGACCCCAATGAAGATCAATGGCCCTCTTGAAGCTATCTACTCCATTGCTCCTTACCGCCTTTTTCGGTAAACTGTTCCAAGTTCCCACTACCCTGCTAAAAAAGTATTTTTTTCGTATTTCCAGATTAGCCTGAGATTTGAACAGCTTGAAACAATGACCCCTTGTCCTGCTTTCTGTGCAAAAATCTAACCCTGCAACATCATTCATTGTAATAAATTTAAATAACTGAATCATGTCCCCTCTGGTTCTTCTTTGTTCAAAACTATACATATATCAATCTAGTCTAAATTAGAAAATCCGTTTACTAACCTTGTAAGCCCTTCTTTGTACCCTTTCCAATAAATTAATATCTTTCTTCAGATAAGGAGACCAAAACTGAACAGCATAGTCTAAATGAGGTCTTACCAAACTTCTATATAGAGGCAGAAGAACCTTCGTAGACTTGTTTGAAATAGATCTATTAATAAACCCAAGCATCCTATTTGCTTTGTTACTAGCTATGCTGCACTGTTGGCTAAACTTGAATTAGAAATGTTATTGATTCTCTGAGAAAATATCATACATTCTGTAATAAAATTACAAATTATAAATAACTAATGATTGAAATATCTTTGGGAAAACTTAGTTCATTTCCACGCATTTACATGATCCGGTTGGCCAATGAGTTAAAAATATAGTTCCTTTACACTAGCATAAATTTAGTAGTAACTTGCTTAAGGATTCATATTTCAAAGGGCTAATAAGCACCACAGCTAATATAACAGGAACAATAATTTTTCGAATACCAGTGGTGGCGATAAAATATCCAATGAAAGAAAGATATCACTAAAATTTAAGTTGTGATATCATGACTTCTAAAATTTTCAAGTCGTAGTATTTACTAAAATATGTATTGAAATTGTTAGTATAGGATAAACCTTTCATTCATTAATGTCAGATCAAAGTACCTTGAGAAAAATATTAGCGGTGTACGCACACTTTTGCTCTAGTCTATTTTAATAGATTTCAAGTTTAATCCAGAAACACTAAGTAAGTTTTACAAGAAAATTCCCCGGTGGTATTTTTGTTGCAAAATGTGAGAGCATATTAAAAAAAAAGGCTTAATTTATTTGTATAGTTTTAATGCATTCTCATAAGAGAAATACGATTAAAAATTCAAGCATTGTGCTTACTTTGTTTTTTAACTGAATTGGGTGGACAAAGCTGAATGTACTTATGCTTAAGTATTACTTCATAAAGCAGATATCAGCTTAATTTTACGATATTGTTGAAGACTCTGTTGTGATAGATTTGTAGCCTTTTCGGCGTTACAGAGAAATATATTTAGTGACGGGTGTGAAAAGTAATCTCCTTATTACGATTGTGATATGCTGATAAGTTTAAGCTGAGTCTTCATTAAATACATATGCAATGCATGCTCAAATACGAAATTATAAGTTTATCATTTTGTTTAAATTAACATTGAAAATAATACAAAAGAGTTTTGGACATTCTGGTAAAAACGAAATTTTCCCTCATATGTAAACAAATTACATTTAGAGACATATTAAAGTTGTCTGTTTCCAGGAGTACTATACTTATTATAACTGTGTTATTATAATAACCGTGGATGGAAGTGTTTAAGTTTTATCTTTACATTAACATGTGCATTTATTTAAAGATTTTCAATAACAACCCCCTTTTTAGCACACATTTAAATAAAGAAACAGCATTATCATTCACTTTTGTAGGCCAAATTTTATTTGCGTTGATGAACTATTTGATTTGCAATTAAAGCTGAGAAAAATCAATTTCATCATGTCAAACGTTTTTTGATCCTTTTCACATAATCCGTAAACTATCTTCGGTACTGTAAGATTGTTTTTTTTTCCACTAAAGTACGCATGAACTCAACAATAAATACGTCATTTACAGTCTCAAAAGTATAAATTTGATTTTTTGTATACGTTATAAAATCAATTGTTGAAAATATAAATCTACATTTGATTTGAAACCGTGTGATATTTTTATGAAAATAAGCTACAGTTGCATTCATACGATATTTAAAAAGTGAGTTCAAAATGTTCAGTAATTAATATGATATACTAAAAAAAATAATTTTGCTAACGTTTAAGCTACCATATATCAAGCATATAGCTGAAAAATTAGTATCTCTAAAAAGGGGGGTAATATTATTCGTATCTGTACCAATGGAAAAATATATACAATGCCTTTTGATGAACAGGTTTGCTTCATGCATAGATTATTCAAGTTGAAATTGTAAATAGATTTTCATGTAAATTTGGAGCAAAATATTTCAACAAAACAGCATAATCGCTTATAATACTGCATTCGTTCACAAGAATTTTTTTTATGCTACACGATTCCGGTCGCGGTTCGAATGGTAAGGTTAGGTTAGAGGGAAAATAGGGCGCAGTGTCCAAGTAATGCATCAGATTCACAGAAAATGTCCGGACATTGTAAACGAGCTCAGTTAATTCCGAGCAAATTTGATTTCAGATAAACTTAGGGTAAGTGTTTCGGTTTTTTAAAATAATAATAATAATAGTGATAATAATAATGAGAACGAATAAACAAATTAACCCAGATACACGAAAAACTCATCAAAGTTCTTTGCCGTGATTTCATAAAAACCCGCGCGCTTCATATAGTTCGTCCATTTATTATCCGTATGCCATTGGGGTATCCATTTGACCACGGCTGCTTGAACTTTGACATTCATTAAAAGCATTGGCCTTTCAATGTCTACTTCAATTTTGAGAACCACCAAAAGTCTGACGTTGCAAATCCTTCAGACTTTTGGTTGTCCCCAAAACTAAAAGAGACATTGAAAAATCAACATTTTCACCGGGATGCTGAAGTTCAGGCAGCCGTGAACAATACTTTTAAGCCAAGACTTTTAAGCGAAGTGATATTGAACTTAAGAATCTGTGGAGTGTGATTAGCCATCCCTTAGTTAAAGCTTTCTACGCACATCATCAAATCCGCTGGCAGTTTATCATCGAGCGAGCTGCTTGGTGGGGCGGTTTCTACGAAAGACTTATTCGGTCAGTAAAACTTGCTGTAAGAAAGACTGTAGGTAAGACAACCTTATCTCGTGAAGAACTGGAGACTCTGTTGATTGAAATTGAAGGAGTTATTAATTCTCGCCCTCTTACTTATGTTTTTTCTAATATAAATGAACCTGAACCACTAACTCCTTCTCACATGGATATGCAGCCAACCGGACTTTTTCTTCATCAGCGGAATGAAAAAAATGATAGAACAATTGCACACATGTGTAATTTTTAATGGTGACTATGTTGAAAAATAAATTACCATATTTAAAAGTAATACGTTTGCTTCATTCTGATATATCTGCTATTATTTTACATTGCCCAAAAATTATTTTATACTATTGGAGACTTTACTTTTCGATCAACCCTTGTAAAATTTTGCTACTTCAATTCAAAAACTCAGACTTAGTATTTTTTACTTCGTATGATATAACTTACCAAGATTTCATTTAAACTGTTTTAAACATCAACTTAGTCCTTGCCGATTAAAGCCTTTTTTTTTCTTCGGTTTTATAATGGCCGAAAACGTAAAAGTTTTATTCTTTCTCCATGATTGTATAACGCATTTACTATTCCTAAATATTCCTAATCATGTTTAGAGGTTATAGACTTTACACAATACAAATTTGATTTAGATCTTTGAATGAATAGTTTTCCAATTATATAAACACAATTTGACATTTGAATGATAATGAAAATACCACTCTAATCGGACGAAATAATCAACAAGAAAACATTATTTTTTTCAAATAAACAAGTTTATAATTATCTCTAAAATTCATGCAAATTATTCAATTAGTGAATGCCGAACCATTAAGTTTAGAGCTAATAAATGCTTAAACATAACTTATCCTTTTTATAAACTTTCAGAACTTAACTTGCATTGGATATTCGTAAAACCTTAATGACACATCTTAAATGGCAATTTCTAAATATTTCGCCTGCAAAAGAATTCAGCTTTTAAAACTTTAAGCATTAAAAATAATCTCGAACTCGCACATATTTTTCTCTTTAACATTGCTGTTTTTGAAAATTAATGGCTGTTTGAGTAATTAAGGTCACTGGGTCGAAAAGAATAACTTACCACTGTTAATGGTTGCGTCGGTTATTGTGCTAAAATACTATTGTGAATAGTTTTTACAAAGCTGAGTTTCAATCAGGAATCTATTAATCATTCCAAATGTAAATACAGATAGGATACCTTATTTTGTTTTTCGTTCACGAAAACATTTATAGAAATAGGGTAAAAGCACCAGTAGTCGGCCATTTAAGAGTTTTTTTGTTGATCTTGGCTAACCTAGAACTTTCAGCTATCAATAAGCAACAAAAACAAGGTGAAACTTTAGAAGGAACCTTTCTGATAGTGAATCACCTACTTGTTTCAGAAATTAAAAAAAAAGTGAAAATCCAAGCTGTTGTCACCACTAGTAAATGCTCCAGTAGTCGGCCACAGAATCATTTTAGCTGAAAAATAAGCAGAATTGCAATCTTGGATGACGAGCACATCATTCAAAATGAAATGACTCATTACTAATTCAAAAAAAGTACCCAAAACTTAACTGCCAGTGGTTGATGATTGAGGATAGGTACATGAATGTGTGAATGCGTCATATCCGATTTCGAATGAAAAATGTACTATTTATAAGGAGTTTTATGTCATTGTGGTCGACTACTGGAGGCTGGCCGACTACTGGAGCACTTACCCTATAGGGTGAATGCCTAAAATGACGACACATAGGTTAGATCATACAAATAGAGACCTTTTGAAGGCCACATGCATATTATTCGTTCGCTTTAATTCTATGTAAAAAGTTAAACAAGTGACTATCCACAATGTCTCAAATGACAATTAAATACAATAAAATAGCTTTTATCCGGACTGTATTTAACCAGACTTCATTTAATCTGGACGACCATTTAGATATAATGCTGCAATGGCCGTGTTTAAGGGGTGGATTGTTAAAGGTTCAGGCCCCCTCCAAATGTTTTCAAAAATATTCAAAAAATGCTCTTCATTCCACTTTTTTCGTTTTGCTAAAAATAATCATTACTATTTTATTTTATTTTTTATATATTTTTCAAATCATTTGAAAAATAATTTAATTATTAATCAATTGTACAAATTCAGTGTTGGATCTGCAGTATTTATTGGGAACATAACTTCTTATAATCCCTTTTTTGTCCGGAATTCTACTGCACTGCGATGTTTTTCGCTTCTAGTTTGGAATAAAACTTTGATCTCGTTGAATACGTTTAGTGCAAAAATGAGAGTAGACAGTATTTTTTAACGTAACACTTTAAAAGTAAAAAGGAACGCACGAAGATAGCATCAAGAAATATAGATATTTTTAAACATGTTATAGAATTCAATTCTGTTTTGAAAGATACATACAAAGCACTGCTTTTCAAAAGTACTTTTCTTTGTAAAGGTTTTAGTTTTCAAAAAAGGCTTCAAGAGCAGGTGATTTAGAAGCCTGGAGTAAGCTCGATGTTTACATCAGGTCGTTTTAACCGCGATTTATTTCTATTTTATATATTACAGGGCGATATCATTTCAAATCACGTACGAATTCTTCAACAAAACCATCTGCTCATATTCCCTCCGTAGCAGCAGGGAAAATGTGTTGAATTCGTATGTATGATTCAACTAGTCTTTTTTCCCCTTCTCCATATTTTTCATTAAAGCCTTTTCACAAAACCAGTGGCTGACAGAGCTTAAAAGATCGCCGATTTTTCAAGAAATAAATACCGGGTTTTGCTTTAAATTAGAGATGGAACGAAGCTTCGACTGGGCCGAAGCTTCGGTCTGGCCGAAGCATGAGTTGTGATTCGGCCGCTTCGGCTGCTTCGGCCTGAAATTTATGCAGCAAATTTTCTGTTACAATTATTATCATATAAGATAGTCTTTTTAACTCAAAATTGTTCCTCATGATAAAGCATAATAGAAATTTGTATTCAATCAAAAATATGTGCGTATTGAACATTTGAAGTCAGAATGCATTCAATAATTAATAAAATATTTATTAACAATATGTTCTTTTAAATATTACATTTCGTTATATTTGTTCAAAAAAACTTTAGTTTTAAAATAAAATCTAAATAAATATACTGCATTGAGTATTTTTCAATGATTTCTAGCTTTGAAACTTTGAGCAATGGTAATGGTTCTTATGTGTGCAAGGGCAGCTGTGCAACTATTATAAATCCTGAATTACTTTCTTTTAAAATTCTGTATTTTTTGAAATTTATAGGTACACAATTTCAGTTTTTTTAACAGATGCATTAATCTATCAACATATATTAACCTTTTATGTATTTCATTGATCAAGATTCTAAACAACGAAATCAGGATATAGTAAAACAAGTAAGTAATTGTTAATACATAACTTAAAGCTACATCTTATTTATTAATTTTTGTATAAATCAAAATATGAGGAAGGGGTGCAGTCCATTAGTAGCACACATCTACCCAAGATCCGCATTTTAAGTATTTATAATTAAAAAAGAATAAATTCTGATTAGTTGATTAACTTTTAAAAAGATTCGTCATTTATACTTGAATTAATAGAATAATACCTGCTCATCTGTCACACAACTTAGAATTATGATGTAAAAAAACCAAACCCTCCCCCTCCCCCCTTTTTTTTTTTTGACAAAACTCAACCTTGAAATAAATAGTTTCTTTGAACTTGTGACATTAAATAATCCTCTTAAAATAAATACCAAATGAAAGACAAGCAAAAAAGAATGCATGATACTATTTTTTTGAATTCACCAAAAACTGAAGCATTTTGCATTAAGAATATTAAGATATTTATAGTAATATTATAAATATCTTACGTTGTGTTATATATTAAACTAGCTGACCCGGCGAACTCTGTTCCGCCTTAAAGGCAATAAATAAGCAAATTTTTGAATTTATTAAGCTTTTTTTATTAGAAAATACAAAAAAGAAAAATTGTTAGCATGGCCCTTTATTTTTTCTTGGAGAAAGTCCCTAAACGAATTAAAAAAAAAAAAAATGTTAATTGCACCTACTTTCCTTGCCTGCACGTTCCGGGGAAAGAAATCCCATTTTTAGCCTACTTTCCCGTTAAAAATAAAAGAGACGAAAAAAGCATTAAAATTGGCTTAATGCATCTAAAAAATGTCGCCAAGTCCAAAAAATATCGCCAAGTCCAAAAAATATCGCCAAGTCCAAAAAATATCGCCAAGCCCAAAAAATATCGCCAAGTAAAAAAAAAGTCAAAAAGAAACAAAAAAATGAAATAAATATCCAAAAATTAAAAATTTGAAAGTAGGGTATTGAGATGGGGAATTTGTGTGTCTGTCGGTCGGTCTGTCTGTCTGTCCCCCCCTAATAACTTTTGAATGAACATTCCGATTTGGACAAACTTTTTTTTGTTGGAAAGATCTCGGCGAGTACAGCTCATTCCCATATTTGATTTTTTGATTTGAACAATTTTTGGTTCAACTTTGAGCCGTTCAAATAACCGGTCCCGCGATACTAACTTTTTAATGAACAGTCCGATTTGAACTAACTTTTTTTTTGTTGGATAGAACTTTTCAAGGATACTTCATTCCCGTATTTACATTTCCGATTTGAACAATTTTTCGTTCAACATTGAACCGCTCAAGCAAGCTGTCACCCCTAATAACTTTTGAGTAAACAGTCCGAAAAAAAAATGACTAACTGTGCAGACGATTTTTTGTTTATTTATTCATTTGTTTTATTGAATTTATTATTATTATTATTTTTTTTGGCAGACGATTTTTTTTGTAACAAAAATGTTTCATTCACGAGGGCATTTTATTCTTTATTTATATTTAACAACTGGCAACGGATTAAAAGTGAAATTCGAGACATTTTATCAACGGACGAGTTTTTTTTTCTTTTTTTTCTTTATTTTTTTTCTTTCTTTGATAAAATGTGTTTTGATGTACTTTGTACTTTTAATTTTTTTTTTGAAAACAATTGAGGAATTTTTCTACGGAAGAACTGTAACAGTTACATTCTTTAAAAGGTGCGACAAAGCTTTATTTATTCATTTATTTACTTTTTATGTGTCTATTTCATCTGATGAGAGGGGTATATTTTGCTTTTAGAAATCAGCTTCAAGTGCTAAAAAGGTATGTTTGACATAATTTTTAGTCTTAGATAATCAAGAGAATAATGATCAGATGCTAGAATGCCGATGTCGATGTACGGGAAAGTAGGCTCGTTTAGTTCTTGACAGAACTTCTTGTTTTATTTTCATCCTAGCACGCCGGCAAACAATCCCATCACTAGTGACAGAACGTGTATGTTTCCGTAATGGTGTGACGTCAGAGCTTTAGTGTTGAGGAACAACTTGCTTCCTCGAAGAGGGTAAACAATTTAAGAAATTTCCCTAAGCTGTGTTTTTTAAAAGTTGAGTTGTATTTTTACTAAAGTTCTATTTAAATTTTGTCTCGACGTCACGCCACTACGTTCCATCGTCTGCAACTATAAGAATGGTAGACTTTCCAAGCTGTGTGTTCTGATCTGTCCTGTCATGGCTTAGTGTTGTTATTTTTTGCGCTGTGTTGTTTCTGCGTGCACGCGGGGCGTGCTTTTCGTTTAGTGGTGCTGTAATTTTTTGAAAAAGGCTGGTGCCTTCAACCACTTATGTTATACCATGCAGGCATTTTTTTAGTTTACTTTAAATGTTTTTTAAAGAATTTGGCCGAACGAATTAATGTTCGGGGATTTTGAGAGTTTCACCTACTAGTCACTGTGGACAGTTCTAACTTTCCACCGCTATAAAAATCTTCAAGTTCCTAAGAAGAAACTTATATGGCTGTAACCTGCTTTCCCAATTTTGGTCATGCGGCGACCAAACCAATTGGCTCCTTCTGAGTAATAATTTCTTGGTGTCTGGCTGAGCCCATCCCTTGGATAATGGAACGCCTCGTCAGGCCTGTCTACCAGACAAGTGGCAGAAATTGAAGTTGAGCTGTGGACTGTGACGCCATACCCAGAAAGGTGGACTATGTACCAGCTGTAACCGGTGGACTTCCGTTCCTGAGATGGTATTATTGTGAAAATTCTAAGGGGTGAACTCCAAATTCTGTTCTAGGACTTTTTCAATTTTCTAACTATAATTGGGGGGTATTTTGAAACTTCAAAATTTTTTGGGCGTATCAAATTTTTTCAATGTTTACAATGTTTTGGTCAAAATAAATTTATACTGTTTGTTAAAAATGTCTATCTGTTCCTTTCACTTCTGCCGACCACACTACCTCGGCCTCGTATTTATGTTAGCATAGGTTAACAAAAATAAATAAAATAAATAAGTACCTACATTAATCATCCATTATTGTTTCTGTATTTACAACCTATTTTACGGGGCTCCAGAAGCTGTCAGAACATGTGCTTTCTGTCGTCCGGCGACAGAGGCTCAAAAAAGGCTTAGTTAAAAAGATAATTTTTTCGGACTGCTTATCAACTGACTGCTCCATCCATAAATCCATCCAAACAAACTTTTGTATATATAATAGTAGTAAGAAGAATAGCCACTTAAATGCAGTCCAGGAGCTATCCCACCAAGCGCTTTCCACCTCTCAGCCTCATAGGCGTAAAAACAATAGTTTCTGACAGCTTATCACATATAAATTTCAAGGGAAGTAACGCGTTTGTTTATAATTTACTTCACAAAAAAGTCAAATAATACTCAACGCACCGCTAACTTACAACCTGTTTACTGCGCTCCGGAAGCTGCCAGAACGTGTGCTTTATGTCGCTCAGCCATGGAGGTGTCAAAAAAGGCTTAGTAAAAAGGCTTAGCCAAGAATACCGAAAAGCTGGTAGCTAAATAGATAATTTGCAATAAAAAATATATTGCGGTCCTAAATTGAAATAAAAACTATCCTATCATTTAAGTTGGACCAAACTGAAACTGCGTGAAAAATTTGGTTGAAATCGGTTCAGTAGATGAGGAGTTCATTGGCCACAAATACAGGGACACGTAATTTTTATATGTTAAGACATATAACACAACGTAAATAGTAGTAGATTGGGTAGTTCTATGGTATAATACATGATCATATCAGTTTTATTGTAAAACATCAACTGAACTGCAGACTGAGCTTTTCAAGTTCCAAGTAGAGCTTCCTACTACTAATTTGCAATACAAAAATAGTAATGTCGTCTTGTCTTGTACTAGCAGTACAAAGCAAAACAAAACAAGAAAACTTTTAATTAGTGAAATTAATTTAAGAATGACTCAGTAAGCTGAAAATGTTGTGTAATACTAAGAACTTTAAACTAAAAACAACCAAAATAAAAATAAACTTTAAGTAATGAAATCAATTTAAGAATGCCACAGTTAGCTGAAAATATTGTGTAACGCTAAGAATTAAGAATATTAAAACATATGGAGAAAAGTATAAAACTCTACGCATTTATTATGCATTCAATCCAAAAACTTCAATATGTGCGCCAGCCGAAGCTTCGGCAGAAGCTTCGGCCAGTAGTTGGCCGAAGCTTCGGTGTTCGGCACTTCGGCCAAATGCCGCTTCGTTCCATCTCTACTTTAAATAAATAAAATAAATGAAAGACAAACTTCTGATAGGCTTTATATCGCTTTTCGTTGCAATGCGATAATAAGGGTTTCACCCAAATTCCATAACTCAGTACACAGTATTTGAAAACATTTTGTTGTTCAAAATTTATTTGTGCTTCAAATTAGTAGAAAGATGAAACTAAATTAAAACGTTGATAGGTAAAAGTTCGAATATAGACTCTGGTAAAATCGCTCAATATATTTCATGGTAAGATGGTAACTACACAATTGTTTCTTTACAGCGTTTATTGCCTTGACCTTGAGAAAAGTCTAACAGCTCACTTTGCATCAGAAACTCGATCCTCTTACATTTGATTCGCTCATCTGCATTCGCTTTTGTACACTACACTTTACCTCAACATCATAATGAAATGCAACATTACTTATGATCTTTAGTGACAAATTTGGAACAATGAAGCGTATTTTTAACCTCTGACGCAAAAACAAAGGGGGTGGTTATATGAAGGGCTTGGAGGGATGAAGGAGCTATGCTCCATTTTAAAAAATGAACACACTGGACAATGGTAAGCAATGGATACAGGTAAGCAAATGAAACTTCGTACATCCAAAAGTGGATGTCATTAGACCAATTTCATACACGCACTAACGACAAAACCATAAAACAAAAAAGCTGCAGCAACTGCAACAATAAAAACTTGAAGTTTAATTACTCGCAATTTCTATTTTGTCCCGTAACCCCTTCATCTCCCAAGCCTTTTGTATGTGAGGAGTGTAAGTCTGTGTCGATGGCAGCGGTAGCTCCTAAACAGAAAAACATATTTTAATAACTTTAGTGTTTGAAAATTGATTCTATCAAGAGTGGTTAGAGTTCGATTTGCTACGGGTCATATTACTCCCACGAATTGTATCCATGAAGTCTGTCATTTGTTTTAGTGGTGATTTGATTAAGAGCGTTCTGAGCTATTGGTGTCCAACCTATGGTTGGTGGTTCATGTAGAACCCGTGAAGCTGAGCAAAGTGTACCATGGTTATTATCATTGTTACGAGTGGAAAATGCATTATATCACCTTTCAGAACAATCAATAATATCTATTCGGTACAAGGATGATTATTTCTCATTTGACCCAAATAATCAGAAATATATTTCTTTAAAAAAGGGGGAAACATCAACATAATAATATGAACATGTAGCAATAAAAAAAAGTAATTCTCGGTTTATGATTTTCTAAACTTTCTGTATTTTCCAAGATAATCCGGAAAATTTAAAAAATATATTCAATTTTATGTGTGATCTGGAACGCGACATTAATTTTGATACGAGATGCAGCATTTGGGTAAACAAGAATGATCATTGACCGTCCGTAAAAGCGGCGCCTGGCACTCAGCTCCACTTGAAAAAAGGGTAGATGGGTTGTGGATGATAACTTTCCAAAGTTTTCAATTTAAAACTTGCATTTGCTATATCCTTTTGCCATATTCAAACTGAATTATGTATTCTAAATTAGTATCGTTCCACGTTGTTTGATACGGCTCAAAATGCTTTTTATCATTCTTCTCTTTATTGTTACCTTCACCCTATTTTGGTAAGATCACCCAGGTAGCACAAAAAACGTTTTTAATCCGTTGTCACAACGTTAATAACCATTTTACAGCGTTTAAGAAACGAAGTGTGCTACTAGGGCAGAGATGACCTGACGCGATAAATGCGCGGAAGGTTTTACCAAAGAAGATTTGACAATACGCATGATCTTTGAAAAATTCGTTATAATAAAGCGTACTCCGATGCAAAAAGGACGGAGGTTATATGTGAGGAGTGTATGCCTGTGTCTATAGCAGCGTTGCTCCTAAACAGAAGAACCGATGTTGATAATTTTTGTGTTTGAAAGGTGATTCTATCAAGATTGTTTAGAGCTTGGTTTATCACGAGCCAAATGAATCCCACGAATTTTATCCATGAAGTCCATCGTTCGTTTCAGTGGTGATTTGATCAAGAGTGTTCTGAGCTATTGGCGTTCAACCTACGGTTGGTGGTTCATGTAGAGCACGTGAAGGTGTAGCAGGTCCCCATGGTTCTTATTAGTGTTACGAGTGGAAAAATATATTATATCACCTTTCAGAACAACCAATAATATCCATTCGGTACCAGGATGATTGCTGCTAATTTGGACCCAAATAATCAGAAATATGCTCCTTAAAAAAGATGGAAACATTGAAAGAATATAATGGACATGTAGCAATAGAAAAAAGAATTATCGATTTACGATTTTCTTAATTTTCTGTATTTTCCAAGGTTATCTAGAAAATTTGAAAAATATATACAATTGTATGTGTGATCTAGAACACTACATTAATTTTAATACGAGGTGCTGCATTCGGGTAATCAAGAATGAGTACCAGTGTTCTTACCAGGGAAGTCTCCTAGTCGGTTCTTATTTAAATTTTTGTTTATTATTAGTTCTTATTAGTTTCTTATTTTTCTTTTCTTCCCTTTTTTCTGTTGCAAAAATGTTGTCGATGCTTTATAAGCTGCTTGGGAGAACATACCAGTCAGACCCTTGACCAAATAAAGAAAACTGCAAAGACAAAATCTAATAGCAATAAAAAGATTAAGAGAACATTGGCTTAACCCACTGACGGTTCTGGATGTCTTATCACGTTCATTTAACATGTAACTTATGAACTGCCGGACCGCCGGGGTGTTAAAGGTTAACAGAAAAAAAATTAAAAGGCAAAGCTATCAGGCAGAAAATCGTGGGGTTAGGATATGAGTTGCTTTAAAAAAGAACTTACAAATATCTTAAAACATGTATGTATTTTATCCTAAACAATGGTAATAGTATGTTGTTAAAGATAATATCACTATTTTTTTCAAATTGTACCAATGCACAATTCATTTTCTTCACTTTATCATTTTTTTTTTCATCATCTCTTCTCACTATCAATTTTGAAATTTATTCATACAATTGCATAATCGTGCCATTTTAAAATTATTAATTATTTAAAGTAAGGTGTGACAGCTCTGCGTTTACTGTTAAGTGCAGTTTCTACCTTCTATTTAGCACCATTTATGCACTTTCTATGCACCATAACTTGCCCGGTTTGATGAATATTTATCCAGAATGATTCTAGCTAAAACGCTGTTGAATACAGAATGACATGCATAAATATATTATTAAGTCCGAAATTATGTGCATGTAAACGTCTACCACGTCAAATAGGGATTATGAAGGGCTTTTGGATGTAAAACCAAACGGATTATTTACCACTTGTTAAGCTCCTGCATCTAGTAGTTTCAAGATTCCATTTTGCGTATTTAAAGTTCTTTGTTTAGTGGGAGAATTTTACAAGAAGTTTTTGTCATTCAAAGTCTTTTTTGCATGTGATGAGAAATACAATTCTCCGCAGTTAACCCCATGCTGTTTGAAGAAAATATAATTTATTAAAAATACGCATTACTACTAGAGCAAAGTAAAATACCGCTTCTTCCTAGTTTTCGCAGAAGAAAGGAACATATTGCATTTTAAAGAAAATAATAATTCTTCTTCCCCTAGAGAGAAATGATTTGATTAAAACACGCGTTTCAATTTGAGAAAAATAAAAAGCCTGCGCCCATCCACGAGATGAAAAAATCAAATACACATTGAAAAAGGGTACAAAACTGCACTATGTGTTTAATTTGTGCAGTTAATTTGAACTTAAGTTTAAACTTCGTGCGATGCTTGTTGGTTGTTTCCTGTTAGAGCAGTTGATTAACTCAAACTTTACGAAAGAGTATTGTTAGAAAAATTTTGCCATTATATTGTTTCACACTCTGTTGACCAAATCAGAAAATTAACAATTAAAAACAATCAGAAACGTTGCTGGAAAGAAATATGCAGCTAATGGGCATTACATTTGGGCATACACATGTCAGGAAAATATGAAAAAATTCAGCTATAAATCAGTAACCTTTCTGAAATTATCCTAATTTATTCTTGGGAAATTGAGAATTCTGTTCTATATTGAACAGAAGTTGCGTTTTTGAGTTGCGTTTTTGGAATAAATTAGGAGCTTTCTTAGAAATTATACTTTTTTCGCGTCGTTCTAATTTACCAGGAAAGCTGAAGAAGCATTTCAACATATATGACCAAACCTAATGCAGACTTATGAGCCAATTCCAGCACAGCTAGTGTCCAGGACTGCATTCTACCATTAGGGTTTTAACCAGTCAAAGGGGCTGTAAAAAGTCAACCCAACAAGGAAGCTGGATGTTGCTATAGTGGTGCTTGAACGGTATTAGCCAAAACTGCACCAATTTGATATGGTGATCTAATTCATTAGTGGTTAGTACATTTGTTGTGAGAAAATAATTGATTGAAGGTTCACCAGAATCTCACTATTTAGACCAAATTGAATTATATTATATAGGTGAATCATACTGTGTTTAAATCTCTAAAATTAATACATGGCATGCAATGGACAAATAATCACACTTTGATTTAAATTCACTTGATTTTATTCTAACAATTTAAACATCAAAATAATAAATGAAAGTAGCTACTTAAATTAAAATATTAGAAATGGCCATAATTAGAACATGGGTTCCCATGGGAATGAACACTTACGCGGATGGTATATCTTGATTAACTACAGTTCAATCACTTCTGCCGAATTCATCACCAGTTGCAGACCTTTTCACTTTGCAACGTGTCTAAGAGTTAGTGAATTTAGTTCTGAAAGCAGCCGAACTCATCACTAGCTGCAGAATTTATCACTTTGAAGCCATATCTATAAGTTCATGAGTTGGGTTCGGACTACAGCTGAATTCATCACTAGTTGCAGAATTTTCCACTTTTTTACGGAAAGAATGAGTCTTGATCAAATTTTCAGACATCACGTGATTAAGTCACATCACCACAAGATTTCTCAGAAGAAGTTCATATCATCGAACATATATAAAATGAAAACCATCGTCAAAAGGAATCTTCAGCTAAAGTATACTTCCTCATATAAAAGTAAAATTTTCTCTGAGGGCTTCAGCAAAAAGTGAAAAAAAGAAAGGATTCTGGGGGACTGGGCAGCAACCACCCAGCCCCCAGCAAACGTATTCGAAGACTATTAGCTCATCCCGCAAACCTCAGCACAAGAGGCAAGCGCCCCATAAATCTTCCAAAAACGTGAACTAAAACTATCGCTCAGTCCCTGATTGGCTACAGGAGTTTGCCAAACCAGGAAGGAAGAATTCCTCAGGTACTGTTGCGGTTAGCATTTTCAATGCTCCGGTAAACAGGAAGTTGTATGCGAATAAGGGAATCGCTCACCTTCTCATACTTAACAGTTGTGGCTGTTTAGCGTTAAGAGGATGCTATAAGGTTTTGCCTTGTAGCAGATGTATTTTTACACTAGTAGATAAAAATTCATTTCAAAACACCGAGAAATCTGCATTCGTGAAATTTATAGTGATTAAGGAGTCTTTTTCTTAAATATACTTGTTTTCTACCGAATCTTGAAAAAAAAATCTTACTGTGTTCTTACTGTGACACAATTAATCTACTCAATGTTTCGTAGATATACACGTTTTACATACGATTTTCCCGCACACTATTCAAGATGCATGAAATCAAAATACACTGCTCGACATTGAAAATGCAACACCAAGAAGGAGTGGTCAGAAATTGAAGAAATTTGGTAAGAAGATAGAAACAGCATGGAACAATAAGGGATATTTATTTCAAAATAAATAAGCAAAATTTAGAGCGATGACGGCGTCGGCTCAGTAAGAAGTAGGACCACCGCGGACAGCGATGTACGAAGAAACACGTCTAGGCATGGAGTCAATAAACCTGCGGATGGTGTCCTGAGGGATGGCATTCCATTCCCTTTCAACCATTTGCCACAGTTTGTCCTCTGAACGAGGCAGTGGCAGGTTCTGCAAATGGCGTCCAATCACGTCCCACACATGTTTGATTGGTGACAAGTCAGGAGAGTATGGTGGCCAGGAAAGCATCTGTACACCTCGTAGAGCTGTTGGCTGATTCGAGATTTCTGAGGCCGGGCGTTATCCTGTTGAAAAATTGTATTTGCAGACCCTGAAGGTAGGGGATTGCCACTGGCCGCAGTACATTTTCTACATATCGTTGGGCCGTCATAGTGCCCCAAATACAAACTAGAGGTGATACGGAATTGTATGCAATAGCGCCCCAAACCATCATGCCACGTTTTCGCGCTGTGGGGTGTTCCACAGTTACTGCCGGATTCGATCTTTCTCCACATCGACGCCACACACGTATGCGATGACTATCGCTGGACAAACAGAAGCGGGATTCATCTGAGA
Organism: Uloborus plumipes; assembly: GCA_038373865.1. Classification (NCBI taxonomy): domain Eukaryota; kingdom Metazoa; phylum Arthropoda; class Arachnida; order Araneae; family Uloboridae; genus Uloborus; species Uloborus plumipes. Next base: position 67,264 of record JAXGGA010006366.1, read on the forward strand.
ACACTACGGTTTGCCATTCTGCCATCCACGTCGCTCTGGTCCGGCACCATTCCAAACGTTGGGGTCTGTGCTGTGAGGTCAATGGCAGTCTTCTTAGCGGGCGCCGTGATTGAAGGCCACGTGCAACCAGTCGACGGGAAATGGTTCTGGTAGACACAGGAACATCCAGGGTACCTTGCACATGCTGAAGAATCGACGTACAAGTGACTTGCGGGTCCGCCACAGCTTGTCGGTGAATCCGTCGATCCAAGCGGTCTGACGTCACTCTGGCTGCACCTGCACCCCTCAATGTGGCTACATTTCCTCTTTCCAACCATCTCCGACACAGCCGATGCACAGTGCTTGCATCCATGTGGGTATCAGCTGCAATATGACGTATGGACTAATCTCTCCTTCTCAGTCCGATCACCATACCCTTTGTAAAGTCGTCTATATGCTGGAAGTGTCTTCGTTGAGGACGGCGTGGCATTTCCTCCTATCACACGTATCCTTCGAGACAAAAACCAAATTTCTCCGATAATTAGTCTGGCAGCAAAACCAACATGAACATAGCCCACTTTTCAACTCCATTCTCTTATATCTTACTGCACGTGCGTCGGAGAGCTGCGCATTTCATATAATTTGCATAACTCAGTGACGTGCGTCTGCGGTAAAATTTGCATGAATTTCTGACCACGCCTGCATTTTCAATGTCGAGCAGTGTAAAACACGAAAAAATAATAATTTCATTTCGTTATTTTTCAGCATTTTAGAAACAGAATTTTGGATGTAAATTGCTTTGAAACCAACTATTTTTAAAAACGTACGATGTAACTGAGGTTCCTTTAGCATAAATGCTTCAAAAAACTGCTCAGTAAAAATTTTTTTTTAACCACTTCGTAAAAGATCCAGATATTTGACATAGTTTCTTTATCATCTACATGTTTCTAATGTTTCCGAAATCATACATGGTTAAAAGTCAATACGCACACATAGCTGCAGAGGTAGCTTAAAGTATAGTTTTCCATATGATATAGCTCAGTTATTTCCTACAGTTTAGACGCTACAAAAGAGACGGGGAAAACACCCTACCTAGATAGTCTAACATTGTATTTAATTATTTTTCAAACATATTGGTTTCGAAAAATGCACGAATAGTTATTTTGGATAAAAACCTTACATTTTTAATTTCAAATGGATTTACTTTCATAAGTAAAGTGTACATCAAAGTTTTTCAACATCACTGCAGTTTGAATTCTGTGTGATAAAAAATGTACCTTGATGTTGTTTTTAAAGATCAATTGCTAAAACCTCTCCAAAGGTAAGAAAAAAAGCATAAAAATAAATAACTGTATAGAAGATTTATTTTTCAATGAACTAAAAAAAAAATGGTAAGAAAGAAGGTAAAAGTAAAAAGAGAGAAAAAAATCAGCACCAGAAAGTAAAGCTCATGAGTTGGGGAAATGCGTGTCCGTTTGATCCCCCCTAACAAGGAAATTTAAGTTCTTTATATCTTTTGATCTAACAGGCGGATTTATTTTAAGGAAACCGAATAAGAACATTTTACAAAAGTCTTGCACCATATAAGAAAGTTTTGATACTGTTACTTTTAAAATATTTTTCTATGAAAATATTTTCCGATTTTCGAAAACATTTTTAGACATGCTGAAAAATGTCTGACTCTACACTGTAAAAAATAGATTCTGTTTTTACCGTATGATACAGCAAATTTTATAGTAACGAACTGTAAAAATTGCTAATTTTACAGTTATAAACTAAAATTGCTGCTTTACAATTATAAACTGTGAAATTGCTAATTTTACAGATTATTACTGCGCATTTTAGTTTTAAACTAGAACTTTTGCTGCCAGTATAATGCTGCTATTTTTATAGTATAATAGTAGTAAACAGTTAATTTGTAGAAATATGCTGTAAAATTGCTAGTTTTATCGTTCATTACTGTGGATTTTACAGTTTTAAACTGGAACCTCTGCTGCCCGTATTTTACTGTAAAAACAACATTTTTTGCAGTGTAGGGTGTGTGAGAAAAATTCAATTTCTTTTAATAAAATCTAGCAAATATGCCCCCCCCCCGTAAAAAAAGGTAAAATTGGAAATTTGAGTTTTGACATCTAGATTTCAGATTATATTATTCGCAATGACGAACTGCGAAAAAAAGAATCTGACTTTTAGCGTGTGCAGTGCAAAAAATAAGCCGTTGCTTTTACACTTTAATACTGGCAGAAGAGGTTGCAGTTTAAAACTGTAAAATGCACAGTAATAAACTGGAATAAGCAACTTTACAGTTTATTGCTGTAAAGCTAGAAATTTAACTGTTTTCTTGTCTTACAGTTCAATCTTAATCTATATGTATGTAACAGTTTTTTTTTTGCAGTGCTTAAGACATAAGAACGTGTTTCAAATTAATTTTAGGCGTTCAGTTTTAAAAATTCCATTTAAATAAATTGAATTTAAAATAAGTTTGCATTGCTGTTTCACAAAACTTAACACAGAAATAACTAAAGTATATCGAATTTTAAGAGATTTGAATAAATATTTGCATTGCTTCAAAATTATTATCAAATTCATTTAGTTGAAGATAATATATAATTAAACTCCATAGCTCCGAAGACATGAAAGCATACTTCAAATCTATTTTAGGAATGCAGTTATACTTTTCCAAAATGTGATTTGGTAGAGATGTAACAAAATATTTCATTATATCTCTTACAGTTCAAGTATTGAACAACTGCGATAACAGTTGATAGCTATTTGATGAGCAGCATTATACCATTCACCTGAAATGTGCAAACATTTATATCGAAATGAATGTAGACAAGATCTAATCCGTGAGACAACAGTAAATTCTGGACCCATTTTACTGATTTAAAACTGTTACAATAAACGTTATTGCACGTAACTTGTTATAAGTTCTCAATAGTTCACATACGAAGCATTAGATATGCATCAATGATATTTGAATGATTCTTCAAACTAGTGTTTGTTGCATGAAAAGCGATGTATGATACTTTGTTGAATGTATGAAATAAATAAAAACATTTTATAGGACAAATACTATGCAACAGCAAATGCCTATCAAGGAAAAAATGTATAAAAAACTTGATTTGTTTTCACTCAAAAATATTGCATCAGTCCATTATCAAGGTATAAGGTCTTAAAGTTTTACATATATTTTTTAAGAGCTAAATTTAAAGAACTGGCGAGAAATTGATCAA
>JAXGGA010006367.1:0-70475 GCA_038373865.1 Uloborus plumipes
GATTTGTAAATTTTAAATTTTTATTTTGTTTCGTTTGACGAATTTATTTTTATGATTAGGTTTTCCAAGCATTAAATACAAATTGAATCGTTTAAATTTTAATTTGTTTTTATGTAACTGTAAAAGACCGAAATTGGAGAATATCAACATTTACCAGATTTCTGCATTTGACAGTGACAAAAAATATAGTATGCACTGTTTAATGCAAACAATTGGTCCCCTTTTAAATATTGCTCCGTAAGCCACTGGCAGACACGTGTTTCGGCGTTACGAGGAACGCATTTTTCAATGCAAAAAAGTTTGACCTTATGGATGCACAGACATCCGACAAAAGCTTTTGTCGGGTGTTCTGTACATCAATAGCACAAAACTATTTGTAAACTTTAATTAAAGTGTATTAAAAAGCAGAAATAATCTAGATAAAACCAATAAATGGAAAGAAAGGAAGCTTAATAACTTCTAAAAGTGCTTCTAAAGACAAAAATAGGCAAAAAAGAGTAATAATGACAGTAGTTAACTTTTAAAAAATATTAGATGGAAAAATTGTATATCGAAATATCCTGTCACTTCCTTCACCAAACTACATCGTACAAAAAAAAAATGTTTCATGTTCAAAAAATCAAATGCGAATCTTCTGATTTCAACAGAAAAGTTTAGTTTGAAAGATGTTCGTTACTAGCAGATGCTCATATATTTACATGTTCGTTTGATTTATTCTAAGTTCCAGTGAAAATTTTAGATGTTACTTGCTTTTGCATTGAATATGAACCGTAAAAGTTTTTTGTCTAAGGATAATTTTGAACAATACCAAAACATTGGGCTAAAACGTCCTACTAACAACTTTCAAATTTTCCCCATCTAAGAAACCAACAAAGTTTAAAACAAATCTTACATAGAAGAAATTTTACAGACGAAACATTTGAATATAAGCTTACTTTCACTTTTTGCTAAGTGATTTTTTGTTTGATTAACTGTTGCCAATTGAATGTCAATTAAAGAGTTTCTAATTTAAGACATTCGAGTGGAAAAATATTTTTAATATACTTTGTAGTAGTCTTGACTTTCAATAATGATATAAATGCTTGACAAAATATTGAAATGAAGTTTTATTATTAAAAATGAACAATTTCCTTGATTTAATCGCCTATTTTAAATCAGATGTTTCCAAACGTTGTGTCGCGTAGACGACTGGCCTATTTCTCTCTGGTTTTCTGCAATACAAGTTTCTACATTAGAGCTTTAAAAAAATATTGCTGCAAAATGTTCATCATTTTAAGGTTACCTTATATTTCAAATGAAAATATTTTACTATTTTTAAGCTCTCTGTAACAAACAGTCTTCTGTCATTAATCATGTTATGCGTTTTGGAGCAAGTTTTTTTCTGAAATTATTGAGTTGTATTTACTACAGCAGATACGAGTACATTTTTATGATGCAAAAAATGAGCGAGTTTTACTTAACGTTAGAATGCTTTCTATACTAAAAAATGAATGTTGTTTTTACAGTATAATACAGCAAGTTTTATAGTAATAAACTCTAAAAATTGCTAATTTTACAGTAATAAACTGCAAAATTGCTAATTTTACAGTAATAAACTGCAAAATTGCTAATTTTACAGTTTATTACCGTGCATTTTAATTTTTAAACTGGAACCTCTCCTTCCAGTACTATGCTACTTTTTTACAGTAAAATTACAGCTAAATTTTACGGCAATGAACTGTTGAATTGATAACTTTATTGCAAAAAACTGTAATATTGCTAGTTTTACAGGTTAGTGTACTTTTTAGATTTAAATCGGAACTTCGGCTGCCAGTGTTATACTGTAAAAAAAAAAAAATCCATTTTTTGCCGTGTATACCGAATATATTTTACTTTGTGTTCTTTCAATCATACTAAAGACGTATGAATTTAGTATTGACAGCATGAACTTGGGCAGGCACTTTTTGCAGAATCATCACTTAAGCTAATGGCACTCTGAAACAGTACAAGTATCAAAGCGCTACCGGCTGTTACTTTCATTCGCAGGTCGTAATGGTTTTGATGATGTTGCGGGAGTGGGCTGTAATTCTATTTTTTTTTCTTACTTATGGAAGTGTTGTTGTTAGCCCTAATGCACTCTAAGCAATGTATCTGGATGGAATTGTTTTCATATACGATGGCCAAATTACTTGGTCACGAACATGCCATCTATGCAATTTTTCATTTCGCAGATATAAAATATCCTACAGTGCACCTAATGACTAGTTTTCTTGACTGTGTGTAAATAAATATTCCAAAAAGATGGTGAATTCACCTGATAAAGACCACTGAATTTCTTTTCCATTTGTTTCTATTGCTTTTCTATTTGTTTCTATTGTTATATTTTTAAAGTGTAAATTTTGATGAATCATTTTTTTTTAATTTTTAAATGTTGCGATAGGTTTTTAAATTTACGTTTCGCTTTTTCTTTTCAATTACACTCAATTTATGTATCAAAAAAATTGAACACACACATTTTTTGTGTGTTTATTTCGGCCGTGGTGACTCGAACAGCGTACGGCTTCGGATTCGTAACTAAAGGGTCCCGGGATCGATGACAGCCTGCCTAATACCCACCGTGTTCGCTTGCGGTGGCCAGGGCACGTTAAATATGTCCGTGGTCACAAAGTCCTCTGCATCCTCATTCCAAATCATTACCTCTGGAGGTGCTGGCTCACGGGTTCAAATATCAATAAAATTTCAAATTGAGAAGTCAAATGCGTAAATGAGGTGCTTTTGCTGAGATGTTTTGAAAAAAAAAAAGTTTTTTTCGAATCGGACTACTCAAAAGCAATTTGGTGGGACAGGTTTTTTGAACGGTTCAAAATTAAACGAAAAATTGCTCAAATCGAAAAGTCATATGCAGCAAAGAGGTGTCGTCGCAGTGATCAAAATCCTTGAACGAAAAAGATTTTTCAAATCGGACCATTCATTCAAATATTATTAGGGGTTGACAGACATACCAACAGGTACACATTTTCTCCAGCTCAAAACCCTACTTTCCATTTTTTAATTTTTCGATCTTTATTTCATTTATTTTTGACCTTTCTTGGACTTAGTTTTGGACTTTTGAAAATATATTTAAGATGCACTAAGCCACTTTTAATGCTTTTTTATCTTTCGTTTACTTCAACGGAAAACAGGGCAAAAAACGGGAAACGAGTTCAGTAAAAATGTTACGATAAAAGCAAACTTTCGCGAAAGTGTGCTTTAGTTATTTTATCAATGAGATGAACTTGATGACAACAACCACGCATTGTTAAAGTCGGTACTTTTTCGATAATCATAAGTGAGTAATCAAAATAGTCTCTTAAAGTGTAGTAGTACGCTTTACTCGAAAAAAGCTAGAAATTTAACAGTATCTATAACTTTAGAAGTTGGTATGCTCTGGAACCACAGAACTTTCTGTTATTATGTTTTAGAATACTAGTTATGTATAGTCAACGGCATGTCTGCCGTCCATCATCAGAGGTAACTGCTGTGGCGTCATTTTAATGCCAGAGCTGACTAGGCAGTGGGAAGTCGGCAACTACTATCACTTCAAAAAAGCCGCTTTCAGCTCCTGTGAAACCCGGGGTTAAAAAGAATGCATGCCCCCTCCCCCAGAGGAAAAAGAAAAAACAGATAAATTAAAACTGAAGCAATCAAAGGCACATAAACGATGTAATTACTTCATTATTTGAGAGAGACGGATTTATTTTATTATTATTAGGCGTGATTAGGCATAAAAGTTCTGAAGCTCTTGGTGTTAATTGAAAGGAGCTGATAATGAACTTTGGAAAAGTTGAGGATTTTTTAATTTTTTAATTGTCAGTTTGTTTTTCTTTTAGGAATTTTCTTTGACAGTAAAGTTTTTTTCTTAATTTATTGGTGATTATGTTACTATGACCGTTAATGTTTTTCTGAAAATTTGTGCTTTAGTCTTAAATGAAATCTCCTGCAATTAAAAGCATCCCAAATACTGAGATACAAATAATGCAGCAAGACGAAAAGGAATGTAAGTGATAAAAATAATGGTCTGTAGTAAAATCAGAGAGAGTTGGAACCAGATAAAGAGTTTTCATTTAGTAGTCTTTTTATTACTCTGTATGGCAGCACATCTTTGTGCTACCACTGAAGTGTCCAGCTACGAAGCATCTTAACGTTTCTCCAACTGTTTGCCCAACTTATTCTAAAATTCTTATTCTTGTTCATTACAACTAACTGGCTCATCACATGTGTAATGAAAATTTTAAACACGTGTTTCAAAGAAATTTCTTAACCATTGCCAGAAAGAGAGTTATAGTCTCTTTTAACAAAAAAAAAAAAAAAAAAAAAAACTCTAAAATTTTAAACCAACACCTTATCTTGCTAGCATGATGCGACGTTGTGAGTTGTAAGGGGTTTCGAACTAAAAAATCACTTTTGGTATTCCATTGGTCCCCCCTCTAGTGAAACGCGTAGGTTTCTATATTAATTTTTTTCACTCATGGGTTTTTCCGCAATTACCCCAAACGGAGTTTACAGTCGTCTGAATTTGGCCGGTTTTTTGACGTTTACCAGACCCAGTTCAAAGATTTGTCCTCGTAAAAAATAAATAATAATGCCTTCTGCAGCACTTTTTTACTTGCTTCTGCAATTACTTTTCGTAATATTCTGTAATTTTCCCACAGTAATTACAATAATTATTTATCGCTTTTACATTTAAGTATTAATGCAAATAAATTACAATAAAAACCCAAAAGTTGACTAAAGAAATTATTGTAAGGGTAGTAAGCAAAAGGCGGGGTAAAAAAGGGGGTAAATTAGCAAATTACTATTTCTGCGTTGTTCACTACTGCTACTTTGTTGCACAAAGGTATTTATTCATTCCGCAAAGTAAGTTTTTGAGTGCCTGATGCAGTTTTTTTCTCTTTCTTTTTTTTAACACCTTACCGGCTGGTGAGTTGTTTTGAGAAATTATCACAGTTCCGAGGGTGAAAAAAGAGATTGAGAAACGCTGATCTAAATGCAAATGACGGATCAGGGGGAAAAACCACGGTAGTCCACTTTTTGTTGAATTTAAACTGATGCTACCACCTGTTAGAAAAATAAGTGTCATTTCGTTTAGTACACTGCTTGACATTGAAAATGCAACACCAAGAAGGAGGGGTCAGAAATTGATGAAATTTGGTAAGAAGACAGAGACAGCATGGAACAATAAGTGATATTTATTTCAAAATAAATAAGCAAAATTTAGAGCGAGGACGGCGTCGACTCAGTAAGAAGTAGGACCACCGCGGACAGCAATGCACGAAGAAACACGTCTAGGCATGGAGTCAATAAGCCTGCGGATGGTGTCCTGAGGGATGGCACTCCATTCCCTTTCAACCATTTGCCACAGTTCGTCCTCTGAACGAGGCAGTGACAGGTTCTGCAAACGGCGTCCAATCACGTCCCACACATGTTCGATTGGTGACAAGTCAGGAGAGTATGGTGGCCAGGAAAGCATCTGTACACCTCGTAGAGCATGTTGGCTGATTCGAGCACTGTGAGGCGGGGCGTTATCCTGTTGAAAAATTGCATTTGGCGGACCTGAAGGTAGGGGATTGCCACCGGCCGCAGTACATTATCTACATATCGTTGGGCCGTCATAGTGCCCCGAATATGAACTAGAGGTGATATGGAATTGTATGCAATAGCGCCCCAAACCATTATGCCACGTTGTCGCGCTGTGGGGCATTCCACAGTTACTGCCGGATTCGATCTTTCTCCACGTCGACGCCACACACGTATGCGATGACTATCGCTGGACAAACAGAAGCGGGATTCATCTGAGAACACTACGGTTTGCCATTCTGCCATCCACGTCGCTCTGGTCCGGCACCATTCCAAACGTTGGAGTCTGTTGGAGTCACAGCCGATGCACAGTGCTTGCATCCATATGGGTATCAGCTGCAATTTGACGTATGGACCAACCTCCCCTTCTCAGTCCGATCACCATACCCCTTGTAAAGTCGTCTATATGCTGCAAGTGTCTTCGTTGAGGACGGCGTGGCATTTCCTCCTATCACACGTATCCTTCAAAACAAAAAACAAATTTCTCCGATAATTAGTCTGGCAGAAAAACCAACATGAACATAGCCCACTTTTCAACTTCATTCTCTTATATCTTACTTCACGTGCGTCGGAGAGCTGCGCATTTCATATCATTTGCATAACTCAGTGACGTGTGTCTACGGTAAAATTTGCATGAATTTCTGACCACTCCTTCTTGGTGTTGCATTTTCAATGTCGAGCAGTCTATATGCAATATTCGTGAAAAAACACTGTAGTCCATGTATTATTGTCATTTTAGAACAAGTACTGGGGAATAGTATACTGGGGAAGTTTATGAGTTCGTAAAGTTTAAATTTCGTTTTTCTCAAACTGAATCAAATGTGACTTTCGTGGTTTTTCCCCTGACCGTTCATATATTAACAATATCTGTTTTCATTTTACCGAAAAAATATTTTTATGATTGTCATTATCAGTAGCATTTGAATCCGTTTCTCAGGCATGATAATTGCTGTGAGTGGTAGAGATAATTTTATGGCTTTTATCACAAAGGGGAAGATCTACTTTCGTTTTCCTTTTTTATGGAAAAAAAAATAAACCAGATTTAGCTTATGTTTTAACATAATGTTCTAATAAATTTTCTAAGTAATGCATTAGAAATAGATTATATATATATATATATATATTTTAGTTTTAGAACACAGATGTGGAAAAAAGATATTTTGTAAAAGTTTGATTTCTGGATTTTCCAAAAAAATTCTGCTGTTTTTTCAAATTTAAGTATCATGATGTTGCTAATAATAAATTTAAGTAATAATGGCTAAAGTATTAATTGGGGTTATAAGTATCCATAACTAAAATACACACTTTTAATTAACTAGTTATGGGTACGTTATGTTAAAAAGAGTATTTTAATCAATGTCAAATGCATACCTACACCCTTGTGCAAATTAATTGAAACAAAGTATTTTTTTCATGACTTTAAAATTATTGCAATTATTTTTCACCGATTATACTAAAATTAGTAAAACTATGGATGAGATACTTAAATCTTTTATCTATTATAAATTTCCACTAATCAGAAGTGTATCTACTGTTTGAAGGCATCATATTGTACCCGTCGGCCAGCCTATCGGTTTATGAAGAAACAGCTTCTGACCCCACCAATGAAGAAAAAGCGCTACTTATGGGTGTTAAAATATAAGAATTGCGCAGTTGAAAATTGAAGGAAAGGACTATTTAGTGACAAAATTAATTTCATTATCCAATGTCAACGAAGTCAAAACGCACGGAGATCTTCAGATGAAAGAATTCAGGATTGCCACATGAACCCATTTTCAAATCACCCTCAAAAGATGTTTTGGGGTTGTCTCGGTTTCAATGGGGTTGATTCCTTGCAGAATGTTGATGGTATGATGTATTCTGAGCAATCTATTGCTATTCTAGAAATAAAATGCTTTACCAGTGTTGAAGAAACGATACCCACATGGAACGGTGTTTTCCAGCAGGATTTAGCACTTTGCCATACGTCAAAATGATCAAGAAATTCATGTCTGAGAAACAAATTGAGATATCTGAACAGTCTGAGAACTCTCCTGCTGTCAATCCAATCGAGAATCTTTGGGCTATATGCAAAAATCAACAATTGCATAAGGACTGTTCAACTATGGAGAAGCTAATCACTGCTCTAATTCATGGACACGCATATTACAAATGAGTGAAAAAAATTGATAGATTCCGTAGTGAATCGTGTCCAAATTTTCACAGAGAGTTGAAGAGATCATATTATGTTATAAAAACATTTGATTTTATTTAAATTTAAACAAAATAGTTCTTTTCTTAGTTTTTTCCATTTTTCGAGTTTGTTTCAATTAATTTGTGCAAGGGTGTACGAGCAAAACGAAGCTTAAAAATAAGTAGCTGCGAGTAAATTGTAATCAGATTTAAAAAAAAAAAAGAAAAAACAAACAGCAATGTCCGATACCTAAAAAAAAAAAAAAATCCTTCGAAAACATAAATGCAAAGAAAATTCCCTATTGGCGAATGAGAAACATCAACATAATAAATCACACTAGAGGAAAATACTAATGCAATGGGACATATGTCCCCAAGTAGCACAATTCGTTTTTTAAAGGTTGTAAAATGGTTATTAACGTTGTGACAACGGATTAAAATCGTTTATAAAACGTTTAAACGTTTTCTGTGCTACCTGGGTCTTTGAGTATTCTTGAAAGAATCTATTTGGGAATACATCGATGTTGTTCCTAGAATTTTAATTACACATTGGATATTTATAATACAAGACAACCTTGTAAATAACTGGTGCGACCATAACTAGCCATGCACCCTGCAATGCAGTAAAAGGTTTTAAGCAATAAGTTACTACCCCTAAGCTAGTGGCAGAACTACATAGAATACCCCGCCAGACTGGCTCTCTTAGCTTCTGTAAGATGCTTTCTGCCTCCAGCTCGGTGACTACTTATTCTAGACTGATAAGTTCTAATGAGAACGAAACTGCAGTATCTGGATGGTATAAAAGAACTGACGGTGCATGTCAGATATGCAAAGGAAGATGAAACAAAACTAACTCATAAATCTTCCTTAAAAACTCGCCTAGCAGTCGTGAACCATTTCAGTTAAAAAAAGGGTGGGCTGTGGTTGGAAACTTTCCGAAATTTTCAATTTAAAACTTGCATTTTTGCTATTCTTTTGACATATTTAACTAAACTCTGTATTTGAAATTAGCATCGTTCTACGTTGCTTCATACGGCTCAAAATACTTCTTATTATTCTTTCCCTTATTGTTATCTTACCTAACACCCCTATTTTGGTAAGATCAGAGAAGACCTGACGCATGTGTAAATACGTGGAAGGTTTTACATAAAAAATTAGACAGTAGCTTTGCTGACAATTTATATCGAACCAACGAGTGTAAGATTTCGAAACTCTCTGCATGTAACGCCTTAAATTTTAACTGCATTTCAGTACTTATCGTAATAAGTGGTCCATATCGAGTTGTTTTTAAAAGTTGGCTACATTAAAGTAGAAATTTATTATATAATAATAAAGAAAACAATACGTGTGTGATGGAAAGAAATTGAGAAAAACGACGTTAAGAAAGCACGAAATTTACAAATGTTTGTTGACATAAGTTTCGGAATGACAAAGAACCCTCGTTCTGAATGGCAAAGTAGAGAGCCTATGAAGGATAAAACTTGCAATAAATGCGGCACAAAAGATTGAGAAAGTAAGACGGAATATCACAAAAGCAAACGATTAGAAAACAACCACTGCAATCATAAAAAACATAACCCAAAACTCCCAAGCGAACGGAAAGTGATCCAAAGAAATACTAAAATACTATCGAACGGAAAACAAATATTCGAAGAAAGTAAATCCACGTGGCATGAAGCGGATTACTACTTGATGAATAACTGGGATCGAAGAGAAAAACAGCTAAAGAATACAGCAAATTAACATAACAAGAGAAAATTAAAAAAAAAAAAAACAATAAATACGGAATTTAAATACCAAGAAGAAGAATACTTAAAAGAAAAAATTTCGAAATAATAAACGATATGGTTTTAACAAAAAACGAAACAACCAAAACTTCTCAATAGTAATATACAAAAAAGACAAAGTACAAATAATGTTGATTCCGTAGCAACAAATAAATGGAGAAGCAAAAAAAAAGGGAGGGTGATGAAAAAAATTGATTTACACAGAGCCCACAGCGACGAGCAAAAACAGTAAAAGCAGTAAATTTAAATATATAATATGTATCTATATGGTTCCGAAGGATCAAAACATGCTGGGAGAAAGATCAACTCGAGAAAGGAGTAAAAAAAAATACAATTGGATGAATAAATAAATAAAAAAAAGAGTGTTGAGATCTATCAAAACCAGAAAAGTCAAACATGCGTAAAAACATGGCAACTGAAAAAAAAAAGCAGAACTAAACAAACAAGAATCAATGACAGTTCCTTTTAAACTCTTTAAAAAGCAAAAATGTTAAAATTAAGTAACACAATAATTAAAATATAGAACAAATAATAATTGTAATAATAAAAAATAGTATTAATAATAATAATATTAATAAGGAAGAACATTATCAAAAGAGAATAAACTTGTGAGATACAAATAATAAATAAATAAATCGCACATCCAGAATGAAAGGGGCACATCTCAAAAAATGCATTTTTTGAAAATATCTTTAAAAAGCATACCTTAGTACACCTTACATGAGAAACTGACCCATTTTTTTCTAGAGTTAACAGTCGCAGCTAAAAAGCAACTTATGCCCTTATCATTCTGTCGATTCTGCTGATTGAGTTTGAAAGGGGCATATCTTTGAAAATCAAAGTTTGCTGAAGCATCATTGGTGCAAATTATGGTTAGTACTTTTTTTTAAACCAATTAAGAAAACCGTAATTTTGATTTTTTTTTAAATTACTTTCGTTTTAATTGTTTGTCCACAAGTAATTTATGAAGGGTTCCTTTTTTTAGAACAAGAATAGTATTACGTAACCTAGAGTCAAATCATTAGGAATTAAAATTTGATTTAATATCGTTCTGAAATGAAACAGCGATATGTAGGATAAGTCACGACAAGAACTTAAAAAAAAATAATAATAAAGGGTATATGTGCCGATGCCCATAAGAATAGCTATTTTGAGATGCTCCCCTTTCATTCTCCACGAAAATGGAGAATGAAAGGGGCACTTCTTATTAATTACTGACTTATTTAAAATTGGCCGGGAAACGCACACCATAGTCACCTAGCAGAACCTTTAATCAACCAAGCAATGAAAGTTTGGCTAGTTGTAATTTATTAGAGCCAGGGCAAGGATTTAAAAAAGTTTAAATTTTCAAATCAATTTTTCTTAAAACAGCTATTTTGAGACGTGCCCCTTTCATTCTGGATGTGCGAAATGCCATAATAATAAATAAATAAATTTCACAAGCAAAAACTCAGAATTGAAAAAAATATAATATTTAATTTCCTCAAAGCTTGGCACTGCTAAATTGAAATTTAAAAACTTACGTAGAACACTCTAGCAATGTTGAACAATGATAAAAATAATTCTATCAAGCATAAATCGATCAAACTCTAAAAACATACGTTAAATTTCCATAAATTCACATCTTAATTATTTTTAAAAAAATTTTGCAACTCGAACACGTGTATGCAATACATTGCAACTTTTGTGCTTTTTTAAAAATTCTTTTAATTATAAACCTTGTTGCCAGTTTTTAATTATAATTTGAGAACAGACGACTTTGAATTCTGAAACTCTACCCTCGAACTCAGTATTATCAGCATAATCTCATTTATCTCGACTTTCAACGAAACATGCGTTCTTTTTCCTCATAAAGCACATAACCAAATCTCAACATGTCTGGCAGGTAAGATAGAGGAAATCATTTCGTATATTTCAAAAACATATCTTATCTCGATGAGCAATTATTAAAAATTAAAATAGAAGAAATTTACGTAGTGTAATCTTCTAGTCTTGGTTCGCTCGGAGAATTCCAAACTGGATTGCAGATCGTGTCCCTTTTTTCCTGCGAGTACTTTTTTTTCTATTCACGCTGGAAGGTACAATTCAAAGCAGAGGACGATGAATAATGGTTGTAGACGAGAAAAGCAGAGCAAAAAATATGTTTAGTGGCTCAGAATATGTAATTATTTTCGCAGCTAGTTTTATTTAGCAAAGAAGTCAAAGAACTCCAGCAGCGAGGAAACGTTTTATCTTTTTATTCAATCAGATGTCTCCGGAACACAAGGATATGATAAAGATCTGTGAATCAAAGTTTTAATTTTGAAATTATTATTAATAATACACTTTCCTGAGATGTTAGTTTGAAAATATCAGCGGAGATGAAAAAAGTTTTTGTTGACCTCCAAAGAAATCGCTAATTAATATCACAACACGTAACACATAATGGAATAACGCATTGTAAATAAATAGAAATTAAATCATAGCTACAAAAATGTTCTGTGGTTGAATTCTTGTTAATCTTTAAAATTTTAAAGAGTTTCTAGCATATTTTGAATAGTTAGAAAGTTAATACTGAAATTTCTCCACAGTACAAATTAATTGTCAAAGAAATTAATTTATTTTACTTAATAAACGCATATCTGTGGCTAACTGTGCAATTCAACAACTCAGTAAGGCTCAATTGTGTAACAAAATGTAACTTTTCGATTTGAGGGGAGGGGTATTATTATTATTTCTTTTTATTACATGTTATGAAATTTTCCATTTAAAAGAACTGTAAGTGATATCATCCTTAAAAGTTCCCTAGAACTGTCGCCCGTAGTGGCGTAATTGGCAAGAAACATCCCAAACAAGTAGGTTCTCATTGAAATTTATGAACATTCAATTTATCAGAAAAAAATTGAATGTGTGTTAAGTATTATTTGGATAATTCCACAAAAACTTCACAAAGATGCATTCAAACTAAAAAAAAAAAAAAGGTTCGATTACATGAGACTCTCTTCAAATAGTAAAAAAAAAAAAAGACTTATGTTAAAAGAATATATTTCGTTTGTTTCCAAGACATAGATCCTTTTTCAATAGGAGTGAAATGCTTTTTCAATTGAGCGAGTGAGATAGTGCAGCAGACGAAAATACTTTTGAAGTGATGTGAATCCAAGGGAACAAACTGTAACAAGAATTTTATGAACACGAAGATCTTTGGAGGAAGAAGAAGATATATCCTAAGAATATGACAGAATGAAAAAGTTTCGGAACCTAAGTTAAATACTTCCTGAAAAGGTAAGGAATACAATAAATAAAAAAGGATAGAAGTTTCAGAACTATATTAAACCAGACATTGCACCATTTTAGTTTTTCTAAATGTTCTTTCAATAATTTTCAAAAATATTTTTTAACTTATTATATACTTTGTTTAAAGAATTGAGGAGGGGCTCATAACAGCTCTTTCATAAACATAAAATACTAAATGATGATGAGCGTTTTGTGTTAAAAATACGGTTTTTTTAATTGACTCTCCTACCGATGAAGAACTATCTTTATTTGGTTTTAGCATGATTAATGATCTTTAAAATGTGGAGCGGACTGATTTAGCAACTAGTTGCACATAAACTTAGTGGTACGCATCTTCTCATAGTCAAGACTTCAAAGCTTTTATTGCAGAAATCTTTTACACGTAGTCCATTTAAAGTAGTTTCTCAAACGGGTAGTAGAATGTGATCTACAGATTTTTTACCACACATATCGTCGGCACCATGCTAAAATTACGAATGTGAAAATTGGCACTTTTCAGGAGAGCTAAAACACTGACCATAATTTTTCCCCATCAAAACACTGAATATATTTTTTTCTCACCTGACGTGTTTGGTTATTTTTTTTAAAGTTTTATAGATATCTTTAAATGTAAAACTATAGTTCGAAGGTATCATTTTAATTTTATTTATTTGTAAAATTACGAACTCGATAAACCAACTTGAAAAACGCGATTTTTCACATTCGCTATTTTAGTATGGTGCCGACTATACGTATAATCTAATGATGTATTGTTTAGTCCTGCCGTAACCCAGGCTTAGGGGTGCTTACTTACTGCGTTACACACATATTGATGTTCGGAATTGCAAAATGTTCTGATTTGAAAATGATGTTCTAATTTTTTCCATAACCAGGCCAGAAAAACTCCGCAAACTTTTCATTTCTCCAAAATTGCCAGGTAATAAGGTATGAAGATTATTTGTAACCATCCCGTATACGAGTATCCTGTACCTGGGACGAAATTCGGGTATTTGTAATATTTCAAGGGGTCTAGTACCTGTGTGTTTTCTTTTTGGAATTAAATTTTATTTATTTATTTATTTATTATTATTATTTTTTTGAAGTGGGAAATATAGGGAACATTTTAAAATAAACTCTGAAAAATTCCCAGTAGAACGGGAGATATCTGGGAAATGGTAGACGCCGAGTTTTGTAAATCGCATTTGATTACCTGCTTGACAGATGTTTGACACTGGCTTTTAAGTTTGATTTTCTTAAAATTGCGATTTTACTCGTTGCGTGCAGTACATCTCGGAAACGAATCATCTCAAGTGTATGAAATTTTGCACAAGTGCTCATGGTACTAGTTATGCTTAATTTAACGTTTTTTCCCTTGTGTTAAAGCTTTTTAAATTGCAGCCATAAAACACTTTAAAAATGTATGAAAATTTAAATTTTTAATTAAAAAATGTAATTTTACGGATAAGGAATATTTAATCAATGCAATTATTCGCCATTTTAAACATACATTATTTTTCTATTTTTGGGAAAAAAATTGGTTGATATCTTGTTTCACAGTAAAGTAATGCTGCGCGCAATATGTTTAAAGTATTGGTCAACAAAAAATATCTCTTGATTAAAATATTTGTTTAAGAACTTCTAAAATACCCATTAATTATATTCTGGTAACAAAAAGTATAATAGCCTTAATGTATGAAGAAAATTTCAAATAAGAAAAAAGTAGATCTGGAAATAGTCGCTTTTAAATTAACAAACCTTTTCGACTGATTTTCACCATTGGAAAGGTTCCAGACCCCTTAAATTTACTTTAGCCGAGGGTATTCGCAGTACATTGTTTTTACATCAACAAGATCTAATATATGATTTAATAATTATTTTTTAAGTTTGCTGGTCTAGTTATTTTAGTCAATGATTTTTAATTACAAAGAGTTAATTATGTTTATAATTCTAAGTTTAGCCCCGTCCATCATGCAGTAACTCAACAGTCACAGCTTAGGGAAAAACTACACTATGGAGCACAAATATTTTAAAGTTATGAACGAAATTTGTTTCATCACAAAAGTATAATAGTTTACTTCTTCAACAGCCATTAGCTTAGAACAAAGTAGCTTGATTTTTTACATTATTTTGAGCAAAACATTAATACCCTGTTTTGAAAAGATATTAAAATCTAGGAAAAGTACCGCAGTTTATGTAAACGTACAGCAGGCTCATCTAATGAAATCTTAAACGAGTACGTTCATTTAGAACTATCCGGGATAAAATGTGGTGCATACTGTTATGTTGCAAAGAAATGAGTTTATATCAAGTTACTTCATTATATTAGGCAAAAAAAAAATTACTTATACAAAAGCTGCACGATTCTTAGTTATTTCCTGTGCTGAATAATACACAAATTAATTTAAAAATTAACGTTACTTTATGTTTGATCTCATTTCTTTGATCTTTATTTACCACAACAGTGTGCACCAAATTTTATACCGAATAGTCCTAAATGAAATTACTCGAAAAATGTTACAAATATTTATACATGGAGATATCACTTTTTCATTACGTTTAAAGTTTCTATATCAACGAAGATATCTTAAAATATATTAATCAAATTCATATTTCTCGTGATTTTAGTGAAACAATACTCAACAATGAAATTTTAAAAACGAAAATTGTGCGTCATCTGCTCCTTTTGTCTCATGCATTAAAATATTATATCAATAAGTACCAAAAGTATTCTGAGAGTTATCAAAAACAAAGAGTTAAAAAGTTTTGAGATATAACTTAAACTTATAAGATTAGGCATAGTTATTACGGACTTAGTCTATTATGCGAAAAGCAAAGATTAATTTATGGGGTGTGAAAAGAAGAGCTCTATTGAAGCTTCCTGCAGTAATCCGTTGGTGCTATTTTCGGATGACTGCTTTTAACAGCAATTTACGAAAATCGATCGACTTGTATTACATAGGATTAAAGGGATTTACAAAGTTTTTAATCAATAATACTGATTATTCGTTTATTTAGCATAGGAGCATTAGTCGCTAAATCGAGTGAATCGCAATATTTTAAAAAATACCTACAGCAACGTTTGTTGTTCATAAACAGTATTTCCCATCAAATTAAGCAAAAATCACAGTACAAGTAAATTTTCTTTTAGATTGTGTTATTGAAATAACTTATTTCGGAGCAAGAGATGCGTTCTCGTTCAGTTTCCCTTTCATATTATAATATTGATATAATTTCCGTAAACGGCTGTTTTTAAGCTTTTAAATTCTGTATCTTGTCACATATGTGTTGCTTTTTCATTCGCATAAAAAGTTTAAATATGTTTTGTTAGTCGTATAAAATCGTTTTAAAGAACATTCATTGCCCATGCTCATAGCGACTGGGCAGTTGACACATCAGAAGTAAATATTTGTCATAAATGTTTTCATCTTATGGTTAAAATGAATAAATAATTTCGAAAGGTTAAAATAGATGCAACTTCTTGCACATAAAGGCTACTTGGAAATTACTTTCATCTTATCGAAATATTCCCCTAACTCAAAAGTTCATTAAAATAATTACATATTTAAGCTTCAAACGTTGGTACAGCAATCAGCGCAACTTTTTTTCCTTATTTCGAATTTTCAAAAAGTATAGCAAAACGCACAAAATATTACCTCCTATTAAAATAGTTTTGCAAAATTTGACTTACTTGCTAAATGCGAATAAATTCATTACGAAATTCTTGAAAGAATAGTTATATAACTACTGAATTATTAATGTTTACCAAACATTAATAATTCAGTTATTGTGGAATAGCGCAGCTATATGTCCGTTCTCGTCGTAATGCGATTCCTCAGCAGAGAAGTGCGAGAAATTTTGGAAGAGAAATCACTAGGATGCTGAATATGATCCTTATTACACTATATTAAACTATGAGTCGCTGATGTGTGTTTAGACAGGCATCGGTAAATCATGAATCAAACTTATTTTATTTCTAAAATCAGCTCGTTGTTGCATTGTAGTTCCAAACACAGGGATTTCGGTATAATTAGGAATGATGAAAATGCTTCAAAGTTATACTGGATATGTTAGTGAAACGAAATAAATTTATTTAACAGTTTTAAAAATACATAATATTTTAAATGTTTTAGTATTTTTATGCAGTAATTGCTAGCACTTCTTATTGTTACACTGGTATATTGGGAGAAGTTTACTGTAAGGAAATTTTATTTAACTGAAAAAGGACTTGTTGCAAACTTTAAGTGCTCTGGTGACTACAGTTTAATTTCACTGTAAAAAATGAATGCTGTTTTTACAGTATAATAGAGCTAATTTGATAGTAAGTTTACAGTAAAAGAACTAAAATTGCTGGTTCTACAGTAGTAAACTGTAAAATTGCTAGTTTACATTAATAAACTGGTTTAATTATAACTGGCTAGTTTACGGTTTATTACTGTGCATTTAACAGTTTTAAAATGGAACCCCTGCTGCCAGTTTGATGCTGTTGTTTTTACAGTATAATACAGTCACTTTTATGGTAAAATTGCTAGTTTTACACTAAAAAGCTGCAAAATAGCTCTAGTTGTACGGAGTTTTTAGTTTTAAACTGGAACTTCTGTTGCCAGTAATATACTGTAAACACAACAGATTATTTTTTGCAGCGTTGTAAATTTGGGCTTTGTAACACCTATTATAAGGAACGTACTAGCTTTAATATTTTCAGGAAATAAGTTGCACATGTACAGAAATATGATTTGGTTTTTCCTTTCCCTATGAAACATGTTTTCGACTTGGTTTATACTTTCTAAGTTTAAGTTTCTCAGCATCATCTAGCAGTATAGCCGGAAATTCGCAGCCATGTTGTCGAGTAAAAGGATCCATTATGTCAATTGTTTTACCCGCTGGGCATAATTTTAATTTCATTAAATGTTCATATAATTTCTCAAATTCTTTAGTGAGTTCAAAATATCCAAAATAACAGAGCATTTTTTAAAACATCAAGGTTGACTTCGTTCTCCCGAATCTTCCAGAACTCATTAAAAATAACAATATACAAATACATGCAAGAGACAAAATCTAGGGACTTGGGATGCATTTAAAGAAGATAGATTCAACTCTGCTTTTATTTTTATTATTTTCAAAAATTTTAGAGCAGTCAAAAGCAATAGCTTGTTTGGATAAAGGCATGGAATTTCCTCCTAACAAATAAGTGCTTAACTATATTTTTCATAGTTATTACAGCTCATTTTGACTTTTTTTTCTACTTTCCTTATCTTAAATTTCCCGCTGTAAGAGAATCCGGAGTTGAAGAAAATATCCGATCTTTTTTAATTTTATCTAAACGCAAGAGGGCGCTTTGGACTTTTATCTATGTAAGTTACCCCCCCCCCCTTTTTTTTTACTAACTGCCTGCTGTATCGTGTCGGTACTTCGTTCCTTAGTTCGTTTTTTGATGTTGTGATTTAAGCTGACGCTATTGTATGCAAAGGCAAGAAGCCCTAAACGTAGTACCAAATAAAAGTGTATGTTTTAAATAGTTGTCGTTTTTTGAATCAAGTGGTAATCATAGAATCTTTACCATATAGTATCCTCTCTGAGTCACTACATGAAGTCTTTTCCTTTACTTTTTCATTCGTGAACAAAACTTTTTGAGTAAAATCAGGTAAATGGGGTTGTGGATAAAGTTTTTGTGCAGAAATATTGAACTTCATTTTCATATTTTTTTTAAAATTTTAATTCGAGTTGAAGTATTTTTTAAACAAAATTTTATAGCCCTCTGCCATTATTTATGTCTTACGACATTTTAGAGCAAAAAATATTTTTAATGCTGCAGATGATACTTAAACTCCCTACCAAGTTGATGCCATTCACGTTTTTATCATAAAAATTAAAATCATAAAGACAAAATCGCTACTAAAATGAGTGAACACCATATTTTTAGACCATTTTCTTTTTTGAAACAAGTATGTTTCATCAAGATTATGTCTGTTCATTATTCATTTTAGAGCGAAATTCAGTTTTCATTATGTATGATGGGTGATTAAAGACGATTCTAGTTTGATGTTTAAGTATGACTTTCAGCGAAAAGCTGTAAAATCTGTTAAAGGTTACTTTATGCATCCTAAAGTTACTTAAGTGGTGAAGGCAATTTTTTCTGTCTTTACCAACTTTAATTTTTCATGAATATTGCAGCCCTAATAGCTCTTATCCATCTTCATTCAATTTTGAAAAAGAAGCATATAATGAGCCTAAGTTATTAATTCGGAAGTCATTATTGGCAGTTCTAAGCAACGAGGAGCGCGGAAGTATGCTCTGCAAATATTAATGTAACTGACTACTAGATAACCAAAAAGACACCGATGAGCGAAAAGCTGAATCAATCATTTATTATGCAGTTGTTTGGTATCGCATTAGCAACATTAGTGGACTGACAAATTACATGCTGCCAAATATTGCCGAACGTTATAAATTCCGTCCTGTCGATCTCGGCTATTCCAGTAAGTACGGTCTGACCAGTTTTAAACAGAAGGAGCATTAATTCTTGACGTTAAAATATTGTACTTGGCTGTAATCGGGTCCAGATCCCTTAATACCTTTTATTTTTCTTTTACCGTAATTGATGGAAGCTTTCTGTTAAATGAAGAGAGTAGTTAGTGGTTCAATTATTCAGGTGCTTACATGTTTTATCTAGTTTTGGAATCGGAGAGTGTACACATTCTCACGTCTATATTTAAATGGTTAACTGTTCAAAGAAAAACAGGGATAATTTTGACTCAATTTGTCAATCTTTATCTTTTGCAGAGTATGTTAAGAGGAAATATCTACAATAATGTATTTCATTTGACAAAAAAAAACAAGGAAACGTATAAAAGGAGTAGAAAGAAAAAAAGAACAATTGCATTGATTTATTTTAAATCATTTGTAATTCTGTTTTCAAATGCAAAAGTACAAGAAACTATAATCTTTAAACAAGCATCACGTGTTTCTTTTCAATGACCAGTTTTTTTTTTGTTTTGTTTTTTTTGTACCAAAACCTTTCAATTTGAGATGGAGAGCAAAACTGTGATGGATAACACTGTGCTAATAGTACTTTTTTGTTACTTTTTTAAAACCCAGTTTTAAATAGTTAAAAATCCAGCACATGAAATTATTTATTTCAGTAAATCAGCTTTATTTTATCAGCTCAATACATTTTAGAAAGTTAAGAATCAGTTATGTGTCGTCCACTTTGCACAATTAATACAACTTACTACATAATTACTTTTACTTTATAAACTTACCATTACTATATAACAGATTAATATGCTGCAATATAGTCCTAATTGAGTTTGTACTTTTTCTTGCTAAGTACAATCTTTGTTACATAAAAGAGAGTTCGGTTTTTAAAAATGTATTCTAAAAGCATTTTAAAAGTACTTTAAATTCACTTTAAAAAATTACTGTGGTTGCCATTGCAAATGCAACTAATGCATAAGCAAATAACGACAATTTATTATTATTTTTTTTTTTGCTTCTTTGTATAAAGTAAAGTAGTTTATGCATTAGAAATTTACAACTCTAATTTCTAAATAAATATGCTTGATAATCACCCATAAATGGTTTTATTTTACTCTTATATTACTGAATACTTTTTTTTTTTGTGATAACTACTCCCATTAACTTTACAAAATGTTTCATTTAATTTCAATTGTGATTCAATAATGTTTACGTCTTTTAATTTTGTGGGATTACTGCATATCTTTTTTAAATTTTAAATTTTACAAATACTCAAATGATCTGTTTGTCTGAAAGTTTTCGAAAATACTTCACTGCATTACAATGTAATGCTCAAACCTTTTAATTCTGCGTGACAATAGCACATTTCGCCCTTTTTGTATTTATTTGCACAATAGCAAAACATTCTTTTTGTTTCTCTGTTTAAAAAAGTACGCTTTTCATCTAAAATGTTTTATATGTTTGAAATACTTCTTCACTTTTTAGTGTAGGACTTTCATTGACGAATAACTGGCCTAAGAGTTATTTGAGCTTCATATGTATCAGTTATTGGTACATGAATTGTCACTTATTTAGACCACAATTTCTTCTCAGTGGCATTTACTGGTGAAGCTGATATCTCTACTAATAATAAAGCTGAAGGTGGTTCTGTCTGTCCTTCTTTCTTTCTGTCTGTCTGTCACGCGCGTAGCGCCAAAACCGTTCGGTCGATTTTCATGCCACTTGGCACAAAATTAGTTTGTAGCATGTAGTTTTGCACCTCGAAGCGATTTTTCGAACATTCCATTTCGTTCTTTTTCTATTCGAATTCTTAGAGGAAATTCGATAAAATAGGGAAGAAATATTCCATACACATTTTCAAGTCTTATGTCATTCGAAAGCTTGAAATTTTCTGCACAAAATGACGTTTTTTCGAAGTTTCTACGATCATCAGGAGAGCTGTAACAATTGTTTTTAGAATCCCGAAATTCAAGGCTTACCTTCAGTAAAGCAAGCCAAACGATTCTAAAATGGCTTTGCTCGCGAATAAAATTTGTTTGAAAATAGAGATGAAATGAATTATTTTATCAACGGAAATCAACTTTTCATGTTGTTACCATGGTTACGTTTTTATTTCGTTCTTTTTCCCTTAATAATTTTAAAAATGTATTTGTTTTTGTAACAATCCAAACTCCAAGCCTTATTAAAATTAGTCAAATGAAATATTAAAAACCGTGATAAGATGGCACCTGTCAATCAAATGAGAAATCGAGTTCTTTCCTTAAAATACAGGATACCATTCTAAATTTATCGTCTGCAAAACATATTTTACTTCATTATTAATTTATTTCAATATAAATTGCAGCAAATGGCTTGAGTGAACGAATTTAGCTTTTAATTTATCGTTTGCTGGTTGATCTTTGTCGATGTTTATTGTTTTTATTATCATTGTGAAGAATAATGCACGAAATTTTTATGACTAATACTTAAAATTTTTAGGATCAGTTGAGTTTAAAAGAAAAAATTGCTCTAAATATACTTTTGCAATGTGATTATTTATTGTTGAACTGTAATTTGCAGCAATAATTGCATTTAATAAATAATGAAAGACAATATTAAAAATTAATTTTTTGGCGACTTTTTTACAATTTGGCATTCAATTCTATTTCAGTATATTTACTTCTATCTTATTGCGATATTGCAACGTTCTTTCTAAAGTACATGGTGTGTATTTTAAGTAATGAGAATAAGTCCACAAAAAATAATTTATTAGAGATATCGCTACAAATCTTTAGTAGTCTTCAAAGTATGCTCCTTAAGCATCTTTACACTTCTACAAGCGACATTTCCACGCTTCGTGCGCCCCCTGGAAGTCACCAACTGAAGCATCCTTCAGAGCATGCGTGCAAGCCCTTTTGCCATCATCTAGAGTCCCGTGGCGGCGCCTATTGGGGGCCGTTTTCACTTTAGGGAAGAGGAGAAGGTCTGCTGGGGGGAGGGGGTCAAGGTAGGGGCTGTAGGGAGACTGTGGAAGATCTTTTGAAACGGCCTCGTGGTTTTGCTTTTGAACGTCCGTTAAAACTTTCATCACGAGTTTGTCGCAAATCTTCCTCATCCCAAGATCCTTACTGATGATTTTGTGAATAACTATTTTATTCATTCCTAGCTATTCTGCGATCACGCGAACACTTAAACGCAGGTCTGTGTTCAGCAAATTTCGCACACGTTGCTCGTTTTCTGCGGTTCTTGATGTTGAAGTGTGACCTGCACGGGGTTCGTCCTCCACGCTCCCCCCGCCTTTTAAAAACATTTTGTGCCATCTAAAACTTAAGTTTGCAATAAGCTTTCCCTGCCGTAAGCTTGCTGAATTATTCCACGCAAAATTTCATTGCGTAACGCTGTTCAATGCTTTGTCGCATTTTGAGCTTGCACATACTTTTTTGAAGACGTCTACGCCTCGCGTGATCCCGCCTCAACTAAAGCCAGCAAGCGACTGCCGAGTGAAGCGTTATCAAGGTCGAAGGTCACACTACCGACTACAACCGGTCGGAACGCCCTCTGGCGCACAGCCGCGTCAGGACAAAAATATTCTCATTACTTAAAATACAGACCTTGTATGTCATTTCGGAAAATGTATTATTTTGTTTTTGAAGTTAGGAAAGAAAACTTTCTTCTTCTTTTAAACTTTTGTAAGATTTCTGTTGGTTTCTGTAAGCAACAAAATTTTTCTTATTTTTTCTTTTGGCTTATTTTTGTGCACCTATCTTTGGGGTTGCATTCGAATGTCCCCAAGGGGGTGATTTACCCCTTTTATGGGGTAATCAGTGCTTTCAATGCAGACTAAAGTGATATGAATTGGCGCTACCACTTGGCGATATCTCGCCAAGCTTTTGGTCACCAAGTGTTTGACGTCAATTTGGCCACATATCGCCAAGTTGGCAGTAAATTTAGCGAAAAAAAAATTTTTTTTTTTTTTTTTTTGGGGGGGGGGGTTCAATTTGGCGCTATTGGCGATATTTTGCGAAAAATCTACTGAATGATGTTAAAATCGGCGATATTTAGGAGATTAATCATTGTAAAACATTTTTTTGCATTGTTTCGTGGCAAACTAGGGATGCAAATGTTTGAATTGTTATCTTGCTCACTTCAAGCACTATTTTAGCACTTAAGGCATCTACTAAGAAATTTACACGTAAAAGGAAGTAGTGTAGGGTCCATACCAAATTTTTATATCATACTTTGAAGGAATTATAGTTGAATTATAACTAAAATAGAGTATTTTTTCCGCTATATCATTTTTTTACAAATGAACTTTTAATTTTATACCACGGGCAAAGCCGTGCGGGTACCGCTAGTAAAACATAAAAGATGAGTACCGTAAAATGGGGTTAATCGGAACACTTTTCAGCTTTGATTGTAAAAAAAGCAGTTAAAAGATTTTTTTTTAATTTTATTTTTTGGATAAAAACTTCGGTCTTGCTTTACTTTTGATATTCCAAGCAAAGACAAAAGATTTTGAACAATTACTATTAAAATATATAGCAAATTATGGGTGTTCCGAATCACCCCGCTGATAGGGGTCAATCGGAACACTTGTTAAAATTTTTATTTTTTTCAATTTAATCTGTAATAGGTCTCACAAACATGAGTAATATTGATGGGGGAGAATAAGAACAGATAATTACTGTCAAATAAATGTATAATTTCAGTACCAGTAAACGTTTATAATTTGTGAAAATTCAAAATAATTTTGAACTTATGAAAAATGAAAAGTAATTTTAAGAAATAATTTTGAATTGAAATACAAAGATTTAACATGAATGGAAGTCACTCATATCGTCCACAAATATGTACTTGTCCTTAAAACTAGCAATTGTGGCTTGGCTTAAGTTTTTTCATAACATCTCCTGGGATGAACTCTACCTTTTCTTTAGTTTTTTGAAATTTCTGGGTTTCGGGGATTGTCCTGAAAGATTTTTTCGCTTATTCATCACTGTCTGTGTGCTGGACGTTTACTACATAAAGTCTATGTGACTTTCCTCCTTTTATTTTAAGTAAAAAAAAGGCTCCTGGAGAAAAAATCTTTTGAAATCTGCAACTTTTGTCATTCTAAGATCTAGTTGCTCAAGAGAAGGGATAAATAGTAATAAATCCTTGTCCTTGTCTTGATTAGAAGAATTAGGGTTAGAATCTTGATTTTTCAAACAGTTTCCTTCAAATAAGTTTGAATTGGAACAACAGAACTAAGTGTTCCGATTCACCCCGCAAATTTTTTTCCTATGGCATTTTTCAGAATTCTTCACTTTTATGACACAATTTATAAAAAATGTAAATTCTAATGTGGTATACTGTTGTTCAGATACATGTATAATTGAAACATGCCACTCATAGTTTTTAAATATAAGAAGGTTTGTTCTTGCATATGAAGTTTTGCAGTCTATGAAAATGTGATGTTTTCTAGCATTTAACGTGCAGCCCTCTTCAGAAGCCAGTAGCGTTGCCAGATTGACAAAAGTAATTTTTTCCTACTTCCTATGATCTTACCGTTCTAAAAAAAAATTCATGGCGAAAAATACTCAATAGTATATTTATGAAGAATTTCTCTGTACGGTCGGGAAGTTTTGTTCCGATTGACCCCGCTGTTCCTATACACCCCATTTTACGGTACGATGGAAAAAGAGTTCCTATTATTAAAGTATCTATCCTATATGATACTTGCTATGTACATATTATGATAATTAATGACTTCAAATGAAATGTGAAAATTTCTTTTGATATTAAGAAGAGGTTTTTTGAAAATACGTAGGTTGATCAATAAAGACTCGTGATATATTTTTTCCAAGTGAATAAGCAATTAAGTGACAGAAAACTAATAATGTATGTGCAGTAGGACAGGTGAAGAACATATCATGTAGGTTTAATGGGTATAACGTCAGTAATGTGACCTTGACAGTCATCTGAGTACATGTAGTTTCATATGGAAACATGAAAGTAACACGCTGAATAGAAATTTTTTTTTCGCGTCAAAACAATCAGCATCTGAAGCATATATGCCGCTATAGGAATCTCATAGTATTTCTGTTCTTCCCTAAAACTCAGATAGAAAATGCAGAAGGTCACTGAGACCTCTCAATAGTTTTCGTAGTTTTTGAAGACCAGGTAAAAATGCAACATGGGCATTTTTGGCTATTATGTATGGAAAATATTTTGATAAAGACCATCGACATTTGGAGAATTATTGCACATAGTTTTGTTTTATTAATTTGCGATTATTCTTCATTGATTATACCTCGTAGTTTCAGAAAACTTATAAAAGAGCTTTAACAAGTGCTCATCATAATCATAAAATGACAGTTACCTGTTGTGCCTACTTTTATTATAATTAAAAACTGTTTCTCAGAGAGAAAGCGTAGTTTCTATATCATTAAATAAAGTACTTAAACTTCAACCAACAGAGAAACTCTTGATCGTTTTTATAACATTATAATCAATCATAGTTAAAAGGACTTTCAAAAGTTTTAAACAGTTTATAATAGTTTTAAGAATACTTTTCATGTACTCTGTGTAATATATTACTATTTCCTTTGGTTTCACAGAGAACAACTGAACTTTCAGTTATAAAAGGCTGGCAATAAATTTGAAAATACAATCAAGATTATTACAACACGTGGTAATCATTTTGCATCCTTTTTTTTCTTTTTAATTATTAAATTAGTGTTTGCGTGCTGTGAAGCATATAGCTTTGTTTTACAGCAACATCGGAGCTCATTTAAACACTAATTAAGAAATCTACGGACACAATGAGCTGCACTCAATCTTTTTCATTAAAAACTGCATCGATTTTTGCCCAACATAATGAGATTTTTAGTTCGAAAATGCTTAGTTAGTTACTTACAGTGATGCTATTATCAACTTATGTAACGGTAATCGATAATTAACTTACCCTCCTGTTTTTTAATTTTATTGTTTTTTTTTTTTTTTTTTTCAAAATTACATTTTCTCTTTAAAAAGTTTGTAAAGCATTGAGCTGTTAAATTGCAATAAAAGTAGCTAGTTATACTTTTAAAGTATTCAAAATTAAGTAAAAAACTGGCGTATTAATACGTTTTAAGACTGGTGCTTATTATTAGACTTATTTTTGCATTAATACGTTTATCTCCGCCGTTCTGTAGACGGTGGCAGTTATTAACTGAAAGTTACCGCCTTAAGGAGAGACTAATACAGAACTATAGGCAGATGTACCAACAACTGACTTTAACAGGGGTGGCCAACCTTTTGAGGGAGAGTGCCACTATCTGAAGAGAAAAAGTTCAGCGTGCCACATTGTACTTTTTCAACAAACTGAAAATTTATAAAAAGTTAAAAATATATTATTTGTTGGCTGACTGTAATTCTTACTTCAATAAAAAAAAATCTCGTAAATCTGAGTAATTGAAATTAAAATAATAAAGCTGAAACAAGACTGAACTTAAGAACAATCATTAATTAATAGGGTGGAGCGGAAAAAAACAAAGTTTTTATTTTCGAATCGTAATAGTGCGGAAAAGTTGCAATTGGTGAAGACTTATAAAACAAAATAAAAATTTTTGAAATCGGATAATATCTTCCGATCCCACAACGAGCCTGAAATTTTGAAAAAATGAAAATTTTCATGTGTTTTTAGCGATTTTTTAAAATTTTTGTTTCAATGTTTTATTTTAATGCTCTTGGACGGAAAAGTTACGATTGGTGAAGCCTTCTGAAATTTTAAAAAATATATCGAGATCGAATAATATCTTCTGATCCAGGAACAAGCCAGAAAAATCAAAAAATTGGATATTTTCAGCTTTTTATTAGTCCAGAAGACAAAACAAATTTCAGATTTTGTTAATTTCTAATTTTTAATACACAAAATTATTTTTAAATAAAAAAACCGCCATTGAATACATAATATTTACGAACAACTTCTTACCCATACCTATTAATTAAATTTGTTAATCTCTAGATGATAAACTATTTCAATGCGTACCTCATTATATGTTAGTTTCTTAACTTTTATGAAACCTTGAAAAAATTCCCGGCTCCAAAGGGTTCGAGGGAAAATTTCAACCCAGTCCTCTAAAGAAAAAATACTTACGGTACAACATGTGTACCGCCGGGTTTCTAAGGGTTAAATTAATGTTAAAGGATTCTGTGGGGAGTCAGTTAGGTTAGGTAACAGCTTATAGAAGGCACAGACTTCAAAAGGTGGTTAAGAAATTGTGTATAATTAGTTAGGTATTAAAATTGTTTATAGTTTAGTGTTAAAATTAGCATTTATTTTGCGCGTGGGTGTTTCATTTAGTGGTTTTTGTACTGGATTGTAGAAGTTTTGGGAAATATTTTATAATTTTCTATTATTTAAAAATGTTTCATTGTTGTAATTAATGCTAGTTTTGCATGTTTAGAAGATACCTAAACAATCAAGAAAAAAATTAATGTTTAAGACGAATATAGTTCTTTTTAAAAATTTTTACGCTATGGTACCGGAGAAAAAAGCAGAAGAAAAAAAAACGAGAAAATTTTTTAAAACTTTTTTTAATTCCCCCAAAAAAAGCTGAATATTTCCAATTTTTTGGTTTTTCTGGCTTGCCCCTGGATCAGAAGGTATTATTTGATCTCAATATATTTTTTAAAATTTCAGAAGGCTTCACCAATCGTAACTTTTCCGTCCAAGAGCATTAAAATAAAACATTGAAACAAAAATTTTAAAAAATCGCTAAAGACACATGAAAATTTTCATTTTTTCAAAATTTCAGGCTCGTTGCGGGATCGGAAGATATTATCCGATTTCAAAAATTTTTGATTCGTTTTATAAGTCTTCACCAATCACAACTTTTCCGCACCATTACGATTCGAAAATAAAAACTTTGTTTTTTTCGCTCCACCCTATTAATTAACACTTTCATAGGTTCTGTCAGTTGGGTTATGCTTAAAATATAAACAAATGACATGAAATATTGTATTCTAAAAATTAAACAGTTAATACTTAATGTGGTTTATGAGTTTGTACTTTTTTCACCAAGTCATTAAGTTTAGGACTAGTTATTGAGAATGCTTAAGGAGTTTAAGTGTTTTAAGTGCTATCAATTAATATTCAAAGGTATTAAGATTTTTATGCAGTCATAACAGAAAAGATTTGTTCAGAAGCATATTTTGAACCAAATCTTCAACAGCACCAGGCGGCTAAAATTTGTAAATGAGAAAAAAATTTTGTTGTTACAAATTTCTAAATTTCTATACAACGTTTTCGACTTACTGGTTAAGTAAGCTTTTACGTTTGATAACCAATACAAAAGGTCAGTAATTCCGCTTTGGATTTCAGGTGGGTAACAGCAGTGTCTTGCAGAGAAACACAAAGAATTTGAAAAGAGCGGCATTTTTTTATCATCTTGAAAATCATCAAACCTAACAATGAATGAATACTTCAAATGTATGTAAAATTTTCTAAATATAACATGGGAAAATTATGAATTTGGGTTTCTACTTTCAGAAAACATTTTAACTTTTATTCTTTTTTCTCCACAGTAGGGAGAAAGAAACCGACATTTCGTTATAAAAGAATGTATATGGCCTATACTGGTTTAGGAAACTTTTTTCTATACAATCTCAATTTGAAATTATTTAAACGCCGGATAATAAGTAAGAGATGAAATAACTAAATTTAATTGCTAATCTTCATTCCTAAGTAGCAAGCCCTCATTACTTTCCTTCCCGATATTTTATAAAACACACTCCCTAAAATTATAACCTATTATGAGTATTTTTCCTTTTTATTGCTATCGCACATTTCAATAAAGGAGTGACTTGCCATATACTTCTCTTTCTCCTGGAAAAAGTTCACAAAACATTCAAAGCTCTAATTCGTATTTTGTTAATACAGTGAACGCTACAGTGTCTCCAACAGAAAAGTCTCATCCCTTGGCAAAGGAGCTTGTGACAGATAATTCAATGGTACTTTTGAAGTTTTTTTCCCAAATAATTTTCAAGTAATGTAACAAAAACTATTTAAGAGGCTTCATTTGTGCAACCATACCGAACTTTATCCAATACGGTTTCTTAATTTCAGTTCCAAAGTTAACTTAAAAAAAAAAAAAAATCATCACCCGTAGCTGAAACTGTTTCAGATCAAGAATCCATTTTGCAGCATTGAACGTTTCGCGTTAAACACAAATATGCTTTACGAAACATTGTCTGTAGTGTCACAGCTTTCGTTGGATGTCCGAAGCTAATGCTAAATACTTTGCAATGTAGTAGTTCAGACAATTTATAAGCCAGTCTTCTGACACTCAACCGTCATAATATCATTATATTTATCAGTGTAAGGGTTTTAGTTTTTATCAGTATTTTTGGGATCGACATTTTTTCCTCAATTTTAGAATTTTTTTAAAAAGTGATACTGCTCTGATACTGCTCTGCCGTGCCACATTGCGGCACGCGTGCCGCGGGTTGACCAACAATTGGACTATAATAACCAGATACTGCCGTTGAACCCTCATTGAAGATCGTCAGTCTGTATTTATATATATATATGTATATATACAGTGGATCCTCACTTATACACTGCCTCATTTATGCTCCTCTTTCACTTATACGACTATTTTCAATGGTCCCAGCACATTCCATGTCAAAATAATGATAGTATCATTCATTTATGCGTCGGTCTAAAGATAAATATTTCACTTATGCGCCGAATTTTCCGTGAAAGTCAAAAAAAAAAAAAAATGTATTTATTTTCTTTAAAAAAATAAGTTTTTCTTCACTTTCCTCTTTAATCTTTCGCCTTTATTTCTCACGGTAGGTATTTTTTTCCACGTGAACTAGAGTTCGGAGAGGGACAATTATCTATTATGGATCGTTTTAAAAGGAACACGAACAATTTCTGATTTGGTATGCAAGTTTTTGCTTTCTCTTTATATTGTAGTGACGTTGCAGTAATTGCTTAACCGAAGTAATATGTCCCTTTTCTATAGAAACATTCGTATTCATTCTCTCATTAGAAACTAAGTTGCGCTTTAGTCCTTAAAATAGGCTTGTTCACTTGTACGTCTCTCTCACTTATGCGCCTTTTTCTGTTGGTCCCTTAGACCGGCGTATAAGAGAAAGTTTACTGTATATAAATATAAATAAATAAATAAATAAATAAATATATATATATATATATATATATATATATATATATATATATATATATATATATATATATATATATATATATATATATATATCAGTAGCGAGGCCTCAAGTCATCGAACGATTCGCCGATGACCTGAAGGCAAACCCCGTTTTGTACTGGAAGAATTAAAGTTTTTAAAATTTTATTTTCAGATTATTTTTTCGGATCATTTAATATTCCAAATAATTTTATTTTAGTGGTGCCATCTGTTGAGTAAACGATTAGGCGTGACCTTCACTCATCGCTAAAGATATCGCATCGGTTTTGTGTGTGCGCGCGCAAGTTTTTTTCGTTTGTCAGCCATTTCAGCCAATCAGATTCTTTCACAGCTTCCCTTAAATGTCGTACGAGTCATCGGCGATTACCCGCGGAAATTTTATGTGCAAAGCATTTTGTTTTTACTGGCAACTCTCAGTTTTGGCGGATCGTGGGGGTTGGATGGGGAGGGGTAGAGATTTTTTTCTCCTGTTTCGTTTATTCTTTTATATTTTTTTTTCAATTCGGTGCGTCACATTTTTCAAAAAAAGGGGTTGCGGTTAGAAAAATATTGTTATCTTACGATGGCGCCAATATGAGCCCGACGGGTCGAAGACAATATTGTTTGCAACAGTAGTTTTGCATGGGGGAAAACACTGTTACCTTTAGTGTTTTGGAACTTCATCGAACTTTCAAAAACGAATATATGTGTGCGTGGTTTTGTTTTTTTACTCTCGTTTTAGTTTCAATTAATAGTCCGTTTGCATACTTAAGGAAAAAGACCCTCCGTGGGAAATTTGATGAGGAAATTGTGGGACCAATTTTAATGCATTCCTTATGGCCTATATAACTATGCCTCACCAGGTGTTTTTCTTGAATTCGTGTCAGACGGCCTGTATGACGTCATCAATCCAAGATGGCGGCTTTACACTTTATACTGATAAGTATTTGCAATTATGTCTCAATTTCAGGGTATTTCGCGACAATTTTTGGTGAATTTACTTGTTTAATATTCTATTATTATTATTATCATGAGTTTACTTAAAATATTTATTTTATTTTTTTATTAACTTTTTTTTTTAAATTTTTTTCGGATAAATCTTTTTTATATCTTACCATTCCGAATAAACTAGTTTAAACGTGCTTCGGGTGAGTTTTCGCAAAAAAATACTGTTAACCCATTAATGCCTGACATTTTGTTTTCCAAACATATTTTGTATACTGGTTACAAACAGTGTTTAATGTACAGGAAAAATAATAGAAAAAATATTCTGTAAAAAATAATTTTTTTATTGAGGAAAGAAGAATCGTCCCTTAAAAGTTACGATAGACCCCAGAGGGTATATACTTCGTTTACAAAAAAATTTTTTTGCCTACGATGTAATGTTTAAACAGACATTCTATAAGAAGAAATAAAATCAGCAATTAACATAAACTGGGAAGCTAGGAATAACTTTGAAAATTTAGCTTTTTTTCTTGAGATTGTGAACGATGTCATTTTTGACAAAGGTCATGTTAAAACTGCTACAGAACACACTTTACAATGGTTATGTGCTGCAATCTGTTAATAACGAATTGAAACAATACCAAGGTACTCATTGAACACTATTATTTGGTTGAAATGTTCATTTTGGGGAAATTCAGACCCTTTTTTGGACCGTCCCTAAAAAGGGACGCTAGGCATTAATGGGTTAATTTTAAAACTAAAATTACTAAACCTTATTTCAGTTGAACCTCGTTAGTTCGAATACGCTTTTACGAATCACGGCTAAAGCGAACTACATTTGCGATCCTATAGTCCGTGGAGTTAGTGCAAAAATATTTCACTTCCGGACACCAGTCTGAAATTTTATGTGGGACTTATATTCACATAGGAAGGCAAAAAAAACGGCGGGAGACACTTGATCGGAGGTCAAGGTCATTCCTGTGATGACGTCATCGAAATGGCCGCTTTTACAGGTAAATACGTTCGTTTAACTGCTTAAAACTCCATCATAGATTGAAATATTGCAAAACTCAAATATATCATCTGAAAGCTCTAAAAAAGAGCTATTTAGAAAGATTTAATTTTTCTTTCTGGGGTCAAGGTCCCACCTGTAATGACGTCATCAAAATGGCCGCTTTTACAGGTAAATACGTTTGTTTAACTCCCCCTAAAACTCCATCATAGATTTAAACATTTCAAAACTCAACTATATCATCTGAAAGTGCTTTAAAAGATCTACTTAGAAAGATTGAATTTTTCTTTCACAATTTTCAGCTCTTAAATCCGCGTCAGTGGGGATGGAAAGAAATTGGCGATGAGTTTGAACCCCTTTGGTTTTCAAACCCTGAAATAACAATGGATAAATTACGAGAACTAATATCATGCAAATGCAAAGAAATGTGTACTCGATGTAGATGTATCAAATCATGTCTAAATTGTACACTTCTTAGCAGCTGTGAAAGCCAGTGCAATACCTGAAACATTCTTAAAAAAAATCAGTTTTCCTTGTATAACAGAGTTAATTTTTTTGTATTAAAACGTGTATTTTTTCCGTATTTCTTTTATATAATTGAAATGCAAGCATTTTTGACACAATTATTGATGCCGATAATATTAGTTACATCTCAGCTTCATTAGGAGCTTTGGCTCTGCTTGTTTCTGCATTGCAACATCTGTTACATTCAATATCTACATAAAATACCGATAAATAGTTCGTAAGTAATAAAATTGGAAAAAAAAATTATAATGCATGCATCACACCGAAATTTTTACCTCAAAGTCGGAAAATACAAAGAAATTGTCTTTTTTATAAATTTTCAATTTAAAATTGTTATAACCTATCAACTATTTGTCTTAGAAAATAAAACCAAGCACTATAAAATAGCTCTTTTAAAGCACTTTCGGATGATATATTTCTGTTTTGCAATATTTAAATCTATGATGGACTTTTAAACAGTTACATGAACGCATTTACCTGTAAAAGCGGCCATTTTGATGACGTCATCACAGGTGGGCCCTTGACCTCAGAAAGAAAAATTAAATCTTTCTAAATAGATATTTTAAAGCGCTTTCAGATGATATGTTTGAGTTTTGCAATATTTCAATCTATAATGGAGTTTTAAGCAGTTAAACGAACGTATTTACCTGTAAAAGCGGCCATTTTGATGACGTCATCACAGGTGTGCCCTTGACCTCAGAAAGAAAAATTAAATCTTTCTAAATAGCTCTTTTCAAGCGCTTTCAGATGATATATTTGAGTTTTGCAATATTTCAATCTATGATGGAGTTTTAAGCAGATAAACAAACGTAATTACCTGTAAAAGCAGCCATTTTGATGACGTCATCACAGGTGTGCCCTTGACCTCAGAAAGAAAAATTAAATCTTTCTAAATAGATATTTTAAAGCGCTTTCAGATGATATGTTTGAGTTTTGCAATATTTCAATCTATAATGGAGTTTTAAGCAGTTAAACGAACGTATTTACCTGTAAAAGCGGCCATTTTGATGACGTCATCACAGGTGTGCCCTTGACCTCAGAAAGAAAAATTAAATCTTTCTAAATAGATCTTTTAAAGCGCTGTTAGATGATATATTTGAATTTTGCAATATTTCTATCTATGATGGAGTTTTAAGCAGTTAAACGAACGTATTTACCTGTAAAAACGGCCATTTTGATGACGTCATCACAGGTGTGCTCTTGACCTCAGAAAGAAAAATTAAATCTTTCTAAATAGATCTTTTAAAGAGCTTTCAGATGACATGTTTGAGTTTTGCAAAATTTCAATCTATGATGGAGTTTTAAGCAGTTAAACGAACGTATTTACCTGTAAAAGCGGCCATTTTGATGACGTCATCACACGTGTGCCCTTGACCTCAGAAATAAAAATTAAATCTTTCTAAATAGATCTTTTCAAGCGCTTTCAGATGATATATTTGAGTTTTTTCATTTTTGAGTCTATGATGGAGTTTCAGGGGGAGTTAAACAACCGTATTTACCTGTAAAAGCGACCATTTTGATGACGTCATTACAGGTGGGACCTTAACCTCAGAAAGAAAAATTAAATCTTTCTAAATAGCTCTTTTTTAGAGCTTTCAGATGATATATTTGAGTTTTGCCATATTTCAATCTATGATGGAGTTTTAAGCAGTTAAACGAACGTATTTACCTGTAAAAGCGGCCATTTCGATGACGTCATCACAGGAATGACCTTGACCTCCGATCAAGTGTCTCCCGGCGTTTTTTTGCCCTCCTATGTGAATATAAGCCCCACATAAAATTTCAGATTGGTATCCGGAAGTGAAATATTTTTGCACTAACTCCACGGACTATAGGATCGCAAATGTAGTTCGCTTTAGCCGTCATTCGTTATAAGCGAGTTCGAACTAACGAGGTTCAACTGAAATAAGGTTTAGTAATTTTAGTTTTAAAATTAACAGTATTTTTTTGCGAAAATTCACCCGAAGCACGTTTAAACTAGTTTATTCGGAATGGCAAAATATAAAAAAGATTTATCCGAAAAATTAAAAAAAAAATAGTTAATAAAAAATTAAAATAAATATTTTAAGTAAACTCATAATAATAATAGTAATAGAATATTAAACAAGTAAATTCACCAAAAATTGTCACGAAATACCCAAAAATTGAGACATAATTGCAAATACTTATCAGTGTACAGTGCAAAGCCGCCATCTTGGATTGATGACGTCATACAGGCCGTCTGACACGAATTCAAGAAAAACACCCGGTGAGGCATAGTTGTATAGGCCATAAGGAATGCATTAAAATTGGTCCCACAATTTCCTCATCAAATTTCCCACGGAATGTAGTATGCCCCCCTACTATAAAATGTTTTTCATAAAAAGTAGTGCGCGTTGCAGTTCGAGCTTTGCATTTCAGCAAGCTTGAACTTTTCAAATAGAAAGAGAAGCATCTGTGAACCAAGATTTTTACAAGGTAAGTTGAATTTTTATTATATTTAGTTTTAAAACTCATAAAAACAACATGAATGATTTTTATCATTTTAAAGTATACTTCATTTATTGTGTGAGGAGAATTTCCTGCTTCAACGGAAATAAAATTTTCGAAAACTGAAAAATTAAATTTCGGAAACGGCAGCCCAAAATTTTCAGAAATTTCTTATCACAAACACCACTGAGCGAAACATATGGTCTGGTATATTTCTTTTGGGACCTGAAAGTTAGCGATGACTGACGCTTGAAGTCACGCCTCGCTACTGATATATATATATATATATATATATATATATATATATATATATATATAATAGCCTACCAGCTACACTTTAATTTATCTCACCTGTGAAAATCTGAAAGTAAAGTGAGAGGAATTTTATTTTAACAAAAAAATCTAAATAAAAATACAAAAGAAACTTGAGTTAGGCACACTTGGGGGGGGGGGGGGGCGGGAAGATTTAATAATATATTCGAAATTCTGTATATTACCAAGCGTTGAACAGTAGAATAGACCCAGTTCGTGTTTTATTTTTGCATTTAATCACATTTTCTTAGCAGCTACTGATGAAAATAATAAATTAACCAATAGTACATATAACAGATTTTCGGTGATGAATTTTAATGCAATTTTGAAAATTATGTCAAATTTCTCACTGCGACTGTTTTTCATTTATAAAATATACCTAAACCTCAGTAGTATAATTTTTTTTTATTTCTTTTGCAAAAAGTTTAATTTTCTTGCGCTGCTGTATTTTTAGGGTTTGCAATCGTTCGGTATTTGTCCGGACATTCAAGACTTTAAACCCTTTGTCAGACTGATACCCAGATTTGAAGATGATGATCCAAAAATGTTCATATATAAATTTAGGGGAAAGTTTGCTAAAATTGAGCTGATTCATTCATTGATCCACTTCTATAGTTATCCACGTATGAACAAGAGATGATATCTGTTCCTTTTTTGGTGTTCTACGTGAAGCTTGAAAATTTATTTTGACGATGCCTTAATCTAAGCTCAAAGAACATTCCTTCACTCAAAGGTGCCGTTTCAGTAATTTTCTTCTTAATTTTCAATATGAAAAAAAAAAGAGTTAAAAAACAAACACCTTTGAATTTTTTTTTATGTTGCAAGCACTAATGCAACAGTTAGTTAGGTTCCATTGGATTAAAAAAACGTGTAGATTCAACTTGATGCTTTATAGCATTTTAAAATTCGAAGGAAATGAAAACATTTCCTACACTTGATGTGATTTCTGTAATGAGCTCGTTGCATCTTTCTTTCACTGTTTATCTCGAACCGTGGCTTATAAAGATAATAACTAATTCTTATCAATTTTTGGCTATTTAAGACTGAAAGAAAATGTTTGCTTGCAATGATTATCTCAAAAGGCAAACCATTAACTTATTCAAATTCTTAACAAAACAATTAACTTTTAACATAAATGAAAATAGTACTTAAATACAAAACTTGATTCTTTTTGATAAAATCACAAACTGAAATCAAATTTAAATTTTCAGAATTTTTTTTCTTCAAATTGCTCCTTTGTTTAATTGAAAAAGATGAAAAGTTTATCGTTTAATTTCTTTAAAGAGAAAGTTGAACAAATTTTGAAGCGCAACTATTTTTCAAAAAAAAAAAAAAAAAAAGCGAAAATATCCCACAGCAATTTTAATTTGATTGAAAGACTTTCAAAAACTCAAAGTTATTTATAATTTAACTGAAACATTTTTAAAAGCAATTTACCGGAAACGTCTCCACGTCCTTTCTCTAAACAGTAAACAGACTTAACACATCTTTCTTAAGCATTGTTTTAGGCAGAATACTTAATTTAAGTTTGCTTCCAGGAATTCAATTTTATTCTCCCCTAGGCTCAACTGGAGTTTTTATTATCTAAATATGAAGGAGAAAACGATGAAATCTTACAAAACATTGCTCCCAAAAGCGGCATTCTTTTGATGAATGAACCAATGAAAGAGAAGAGAATCCCCAGAAAGGTCGCTTTTGTTATCATTTTATGTCGGAACATTTTTATAACGAAAATAGTTCTGCTTTTATTGACATGGAACGTTTCTATTGAATTACGCACACATCTGTTGTGTTCCTCAGTGCGCTTTGTCCTATGTTTATTTTTTGGTAAAAGCTTTGCTGTAAAAATAGAAGTTTCCTGAGAAATGCAGAAATAATTAAATTTTTCGTTGTTTTTATGCTGCTATTTTCTGTGTTCTCAAGTTAAAATTAAGTTAAATGCCGATATTTTTTCCCTATAGAATATTTTTTTAATGCTAGTGCTTGTTTTGCCAAGGTATGAGTTTGCTCTTCATTATGTAGGACAGTTGTAGTTAGTATGGTACTTGTGAAAAAATGTTTGGGGAGCACATCTAGGGATTAGGGAGAACTTCGCTAAAAATTTATTTATTACATTTGCATTTTTACATTTAGAAAAAAAGGGGGGGATACTAATTCCCCCTATACCCCTCCCTACTACATCACCGTTTGTAGTGCACTAATCTGGTTAACTGTGTTTTACAAACGCAATTTAAGACCCACAACTAAATGACCCCATTTTAAAATTGTCAGCTACGAAACTATTGGCCAAAATTGTAAGGAAATTTTATATAACATATTGAAAAGATTAAAATTTGTTTGAACGAATTTTTTAAAAAGTCAATTTTCTTCACCAGAGGCTCTTTTATGAGCCATACATTTGCATAGTTTATGGCACCATAGTACATTTGCCATACATTTGCGATGGTTTTGAAAACAAAATTTGCATCAAAGCATGTTCAACACGACAGCTAGCACTTTCATCCTACTTACCGTAAAGCTCTACAGCAAGATGGCGGCTGACCTTAATTTGGAAATGGGCCGCTTGATTTTATAATTGGTAGCATCAGAGAGATTACGACGGCAGCAAAAACTTCAATGAGCTAGTAAAAAATCAAATTTCCTCGCCAATCCTACGCTGTGAAAAGTGAATGTTTTTGCAGTATAATACAGCTAATTTTACAGCAATAAACTGTAAATATATCTAATTTTACAGTAGTAAACCATAAAATTGCTAGTTTACAGTAACTAAAATAGCTAGTTTTATAATTTATTACTGTGCATTTTTCAGTTTTAAACTGGAACCTCTGCTGCCACTATTACACTGCTGTTTTTGCAGTATAATACAGTTTATTTTATGGTTATAAACTGTAAAATTTGTAATTTTACAGTAATAAACTGCAAAATAACTAGTTTTACAGTTTTTTACTGCGTTTTAACTTTTAAACTAAAACCTCTGCTTTCAGTATTATACTGTAAAAACAACAACTTATTTTTTGCAGTGTACCTGTTTTAAAATGAAGTAGTCCGTTTCCACTTCAACGTCACGCGTCATCTTTCTGTGGTCAAGCTTCAATTATGAGATAGCATGTTCAATAGTTGGCCACAGTAAGCTCTGCGAAATGCTACGAACATGT
Source organism: Uloborus plumipes (assembly GCA_038373865.1). NCBI lineage: Eukaryota > Metazoa > Arthropoda > Arachnida > Araneae > Uloboridae > Uloborus > Uloborus plumipes. The sequence continues at coordinate 38,849 of JAXGGA010006367.1, forward strand.
CGGGATATGCTGTGTTTAAGATGTGGTAAAATTCTAGAATTATCCCGATTTAGGAGGTGCTGCAAATGCTTCCAAGGCTAAAAGTCACAAAGATCGAGATTTGAAGATTGGGAAGTACCGTACTTCATTAAAAACAACAACTTGAACAGCAAAAGAAACGTTCCCCAGTTGCTTAACATAACATCAGCATTTCATATATAATAAATGACCTGTATCATTTATATTTTTTGTGGAGAATTTATTTTAGTTAAATCATCTCATTTAGGATACATTAGCTTGCAATAATTTGCCACTTGAACTACGCTTCTTATTTTTTTTTTCTTAATCTACTCAAACAAATACCCACCCCTTCATAAAACTCTACACAAAATTTCGTTAATTTTAGAGCTCGAATTTTACTGCCAGAAAAGTTTAAAGTAGCATCGTTAAATTATGGACACCAGTAGATTCAGATTAACCGTTTCTGCATGAATATTTTTTTGTTTCCATTTGAGCTCTTTTCCCAGCTATTTAACATAGCATTGAAAATCATCTTCATTCAACACTTTATCTCAGTCATTGCAATGAGTGATCATTATATTGCTATGTTAAATCATCCGATCATCATCATCAAGGTTTAATAATCGGAAAGCAATGTACTTCATTAAAACCGCCCTCTGGTGACGACGCTTTGAACAAGTTTTATATTTACTCAAGCAAATTCCCATTCCTACATCATATTCTACACAAAATTTCGTTAATGTTAGAGCAATAGTTTCACCGCTAGATAACTTTAACGCGGGGTCGTTATATTATCGCCCCCCTGAATATTCAGATTAACACTGTTTCATATGAGACATTTCCCCCAGCTGTTTAACATAACATCAGCATTTCACCAATCAACAGTTCCCAGTCATTTCAATGAGCGATGATTAAATTTGTCTGTATAAAATAAATGATCTGTATCATTTATCATTTTTGTGGAGTACTTATTTTAGTTAAATTATCTCATTTAGGATACATTAGCTTGCAATAATTTCAACAGGAATTGGCACGAAATATTTTTTTGCATCGATTAACCACTTTTATAAATTTTTGCTCCTCGAAGAACTTTCTTTCTTTTGTCTAAAAGTAGTTCCTTAGAAAAGTCAACTTGCTGTTTGGTTAATCATTGCACTTACTCACCATTATCGTACGTTAATCGCATCAACGCAATAATGAGGCAAGTTTAAGCACAGTGAACAATCATTTGTAAACATTAAGCTTGTTCGCTAGATATTTTCTCTTTACTTTGAGTTATCGTTAGAGATTATTATTTCTTTTTTTCTCTATGTTGAACGTTTCTTCATTATTAATATCTATCTATATACAGGGTGTCCACTCCAATCGTGGACCAATAGCTAATTTCTAAACCGTTAGAGATAAGCATATAGTTTATTTAGGAAAAAATCTCCAAATTATGAAAGGAATTTTGGGTCTATTCAATGTTTTTCAAAAAATCAAATTTTGAAAGAGTTACGAAATTAAAATTTTTATACAGCCCCCCAGTCCTATCAATCATATTTAGTAAAACATTCTTGACACTGCAACGTTTAAAACTAAAAAAAATCACTCTTCTACCACAAAAATTGACCGAGTTATGACGTTTTGAAAAATCAAGATTTTGAAAGATTTCGCATACGGTCCCTTAAGCAATCTCTCGATGACGTCATGAAACAATGCAAAATCTTGATTTTTCAAAACGTCATAACTCGGTCAATTTTTGTGGTAGAAGAGTGATTTTTTTTTAGTTTTAAACGTTACAGTGTCAAGAATGTTTTACTAAACATGATTGATAAGACTGGGGGGCTGTATAAAAATTTAAATTTCGTAACTCTTTAAAAAATTGATTTTTTGAAAAACATTGAATCGACCCAAAATTCCTTTCATAATGTTGAGATTTTTTCCTAAATAAACTATATGCTTATCTCTAACGGTTTAGAAATTAGCTATTGGTCCACGATTGGAGTGGACACCCTGTATATATAAATGTATGTATGTATGTATATTTCGTCACTTTGGAAGAATAACGCTGCAACTCAAAAAAATCGAAAAATGACATTTTTATATCATTTTTTTCAGAAAAAATCGCTCTTTATGATAAACATGGCTACAACTCAAAAGTGTCAAAAATATCCGTCAAATTAAAATTACGTCATTAGTTAAAATGCCATTGAAGTCAATCATGCTACATTAGAAAAGAGATTAAAATGCGATTTTTTTAATGCTAGTTTCATTAAAATAGTCGCAATAGTTTTGAGCACAAGAGCGATAAAAGTTAATTTCTGAAAAGTTAAAAATTTCTCTCCTAAAAAATGGGCTTCTTTGAGTTGCAGCGTTGTTCTTCCAAAGCGACGATTTGTATATTTGTTTCTTATATAAATCCAGTTTTCGTCGTATTTTCATCAAACTTGACACAGAGGTTCCTTGATGTACTAGAATTCACATAAGCGGGGATTTGAATTTTTTTAAAAAATCTAAAATGCTCAAAATTCAAACTTTTAGTCTTACAATGGCTTTTTTCTTTCAATTTGAATGTATATAGTAATAGAGATAAGCCTTTAAGCATACAAATTGATAAATTTAACACATTTAAATGCGAGTATTTTCCAATAGATTACGATTTACAATGAATTTTCTATTTAAGGCATACTTATTTCATTTTAGCGTGAAATAAGTTAAACATAATGCGATACCGAGCAATGCCGGGTAATAAGCTAGTTTTCAATAAAAATGGATCACATATCCACCTGGGAGGAACATAAAATGCGTTGATAATTTATGTTTCTTTTTTTTTCACAACCTTAAACTTATATATATATATATATATATATATATATATATATATATATATATATGTATATATATATATACACTGCTCGACATTGAAAATGCAACACCAAGAAGGAGTGGTCAGAAATTGATGAAATTTGGTAAGAAGACAGAGACAGCATGGAACTATAAGTGATATTTATTTCAAAATAAATAAGCAAAATTTAGAGCGAGGACGGCGTCTGCTCAGTAAGAAGTAGGACCACCGCGGACAGCGATGCACGAAGAAACACGTCTAGGCATGGAGTCAATAAGCCTGCGGATGGTGTCCTGAGGGATGGCACTCTATTCCCGTTTCAACCATTTGCCACAGTTCGTCCTCTGAACGAGGCAGTGGCAGGTTCTGCAAACGGCGTCCAATCACGTCCCACACATGTTCGATTGGTGACAAGTCAGGAGAGTATGGTGGCCAGGAAAGCATCTATACACCTCGTAGACCATGTTGGCTGATTCGAGCACTGTGAGGCCGGGCGTTATCCTGTTGAAAAATTGCATTTGGCAGACCCTGAAGGTAGGGGATTGCCACCGGCCGCAGTACATTATCTACATATCGTTGGGCCGTCATAGTGCCCCGAATGCGAACTAGAGAGATACGAAATTGTATGCAATAGCGCCCCAAACAATTATGCCACGTTGTCGCGCTGTGGGGCGTTCCACAGTTACTGCCGGATTCGATCTTTCTCCACGTCGACGCCACACACGTATGCGATGACTATCGCTGGACAAACATAAGCGGGATTCATCTGAGAACACTACGGTTTGCCATTCTGCCATCCACGTCGCTCTGGTCCGGCACCATTCTAAACGTTGGAGTCTGTGCTGTGAGGTCAATGGCAGTCTTCTTAGCGGGCGCCGTGATTGCAGGCCACGTGCAACCAGTCGACGGGAAATGGTTCTGGTCGACACAGGAACATCCAGGGTACCTTGCACGTGCTGCAGAATCGACGTACAAGTGACTTGCGGGTCCGCCACAGCTTGTCGGTGAATCCGTCAATCCAAGCGGTCTGACGTCACTCTGGCTGCACCTGCACCCCTCAATGTGGCTACATTTCCTCTTTCCAACCATCTCCGACACAGCCGATGCACAGTGCTTACATCCATGTGGGTATCAGCTGCAATTTGACGTATGGAACAACCTCCCCTTCTCAGTCCGATCACCATACCCCTTGTAAAGTCGTCTATATGCTGGAAGTGTCTTCGTTGAGGACGGCGTGGCATTTCCTCCTATCACACGTATCCTTCGAGACAAAAACCAAATTTCTCCGATAATTAGTCTGGCAGAAAAACCAACATGAACATAGCCCACTTTTCAACTTCATTCTCTTATATCTTACTTCACGTGCGTCGGAGAGCTGCGCATTTCATATCATTTGCATAACTCAGTGACGTGCGTCTACGGTAAAATTTGCATGAATTTCTGACCACTCCTTCTTGGTGTTGCATTTTCAATGTCGAGCAGTGTATATATATATATATATATATATATATATATATATATATAAATTGTTTCTAAAAATTGTATAACTTTCTTTTTTTTTCTTTGCGAATGGTGGGGAAGGGGAAGTGTGACACAATAAATTTCCGCTCCGGGTGACACCCGTGCTACATATGTCACTGACATTTCATTATTAGAAATTTCTAATAAAATGTTAAAAGCAATTAATCATGAAACAGAATGACCTTGTGTAAATACTGCTAATTCCCATTAATTACCGAATAATGACCCTCAGAGATATGATTATTGACTAACTTTCAGTCACTGAGCAACTACAAAATCAATCTTTGATTGCTGCAAATCTTTCGTAAAGTATAAAAACCTTATAATGCAATTGAAAACAAATTAATGATTTTCCCATGGCATTCAACTTTGATGGATTAGCTCATCAATTAAAATCCTACTTTACTCTAAAATCCCATTAATCAATTTTCTTGAAGAATGAAAAGTTTATAGAAAGTTTTAAAAGAGAGTAATATTGTGTTTATTGCTTTCACGTGTTTCTTATTTCAGCTTTACTTTCGCTCACTGCATCAAGAACATGATATTTATATGCTACTTGTTTTCGTCAATAGAATTTAAAAAGACTTCGTGTTCTTTTAAAGATTCTTACCTTTTGAAAACAACACAAATATGAAGTATCTCGGAATGATATTCTAAGCAAACAAAAAGCTCTGTTCCAAGTTTTTAATGAAACTTCATTTTAAAAATTTGGCATGGATCATATGAGAGTTTTTTTCCTGCAATTTGCTTTTCGTTTTCTTTTTTGACCTTAGACGTCGTGATTTATATTTGCAGTTAAGGCTCAAAGTCTGCAATGTATAATACACCGCCAGGCTGGTCATGCCATATCCAGAGACTGCAATTTCGTTCTTGTTAGAACTCGCCAGTCTGGAATAAGTAGTAATCAAACTGGAAGCAGAAAAAATATTATAAAATCAAAGTCTCTGGATCATTCTCCTTTACAGTCTCTGGACGATATATTCGAGTTGGCGGTGTATTGCCCTTTAGCCCTAACTTAGATGTGGTAAATTGCTGCTTAACAGCTCTGTCACTTTTCACCCTCTTAAGATAACCGGCCCGCTTCATTCTGCAGTGAAACTTGGTGCAAAAATTATTTTTCTTAATCAGAATAATTTCTTTTTTTTTCTAGAAAAAGCTTTCAAAAAAACTGTTGTGTTATTTATTTTTTTCTTTTTTAAGGATTTTTCTCAACGCATAAAATGGTGCCATATTCTTAGTTACCAACCATTCCTGTGACTAAGGGGACATGATTCTGATGGATTTATCACCTTCATCCATGGTAAAAAGTAAGTTTCAAAAATTGTCACATATCATCTTCATCCAGTTGTCCCTTCAATTATACCTTCTCCTTTTTTACCTTTTATGCCTAAGGACAAACTGAAGAATTGGTGGAAGAGCTACAAACAACAAACACAGAACAACTAACAACAAATATGGAAAAACTAAAACAGATACAGAAAACCCAGTAAACTTTATTTATTTATTTATTTATTTTTGTTGTCCGAAGAAATTCTCCCAACACTGATACCATTTATTTGTTTTTGCTTCCGAAATTTCACTGAAAATAGTTACCGTTACGCAACGTGGAAAACCACCTTCCTGAGAAAGTTTACTATCGGCGCTGGCCCACTATCTTCCGAAACTTCGTGCCTGGCCTGGAGCAGAAGCGTTTCCCGGATGTGCCCACCGCAGAGTGGGGAAGAGGAGTATTTTCTTTCGCAATCGAGATATGGATACTTTTCTGGGTCAGAGCGAACGAGAATCCATAAATCCTTTTCCTCTTATCGCACTGAAGACCCGTTTCACTGCTGGAAGAAAAGTAAAATTGTTACACTGATAAGGATTCTCCTCGGGAGGGCAATATTTTCAATCAGGAATCGAAGAAGCCTCGATTATTAGAACGTTTTAAAAACGATATATTATGTACACTGCAGAAAATGAACTGTTGTTTTTACAGTATAATACTGGCAGCCGAGATTCCAGTTTAAAACTGTGAAATGCACAGAAATAAACTGTCAAACTACCAATTTTGCACTTTTTACTGTGAAGTTAGAAATTTTACAGTTTATTGCGGTAAAATTTATCTGTATTATACTGTAAAGACAACAGCATAATACTAGTAGTAGAGATTCCAGTTTAAAACTCTAAATTGCACTGTAAAATAAGTAATTTTACAGTTTATTACTGTAAAATGAGCAATTTAAAAGTTTATCACTGCAAAATAAGCAATTTTTACAATTTATTACTGTAAAATTACTTGTATTATACTGTAAAAACAACATTCATTTTTTACAGTGTATGTGAACGGTAACTGAGTGACATTATAAAAGCAAAAGAGTAAATATCTTTGGACATTCAGAACAAAATATACAGTGTACGAAAGAATTTTTCTAATGGATTTTTATAATTTTTTAGCTGAATTTAATGGTACGATTGAATTTCCAGTACACATTTTGGATGATTTTGGAGAAAATGTTTAAGGCGTGGTAACTCACTAACAGCAATGAAAATAGCATGTTAGTCAGTTTGCCGTGTTTTTAGCATTATTATTTATTTATTTATTTATTTATTTATTTATTTTACATTCAAAATGCACTTTGGGAGTTTAACTCTAACATTACATTCTACTAAAAACCATCTAAAAGATGATACAAACTTAACTAATATTCAAGAAATTGGAAAATACTTGAAGAGTCAAGGTGCCGTTGATAACAGATTTCATTATCAGATTATTACCTAATTTCTATTAATTTACTTCCTATACATGTTTTATCTAGTAACTATTGCATAGATGTTGACCCGACTGAATCATAGCATAATAAAAAATGTTGTATTGAACATAAAATTTTATTTTAGTATCATAAGCATACATTTTCTGAATGAGTCGAGTAATGTGGGCAGTAAAACAATATCAAAATACTAACTCTGTACAGTATTTGCTTCATTGTAATTTTTGGAGGCGCTAATTGAATACTCATATACAGGAACGTAACATGTAAAAGATTTATCGATAATAAAAAGGTATTTTAAATATTTTTCTTCATAAAATTGTTGATTAAAAAATGGCTGTTTTTATACCCAGATTACCCCAGACTGACACTAGCAGCCGATGCCTAACAAACTGAAAATTTAGCCCAAGGCTCACAATACTTTGAAAGCTTCATTTCCTGTTCTATAATTTTCAGTCAACGTAAAATTCTTGCATTTAGGTCCTCAAGCCCTGCAGAGTTGCACTGCATATGTATGTCTAAAACCAATAGTTTTTTCTATATCCATTTTAACTAAAAAGTTTTATAGTAAATTCTAAGAAATAAAACTTTTTTACTTATATAAAATGAACTAAATGAGAGAAATTCTAATAAAATTTCGGAAGTTTTTTTTTAATTAAATCATTTTTATGTGATATTTTAAACATTCATGTTTTTTAGCGCTTTTTGCATAAGTAAGCAACCCTTAGAATGATAGAACTCCAGTCCTCAGCCTTGTTGACCTATGCCATAATCTGGCGCTGCTAGCCGTCAAAAGATAATTAAGCGATTATGTCATTATATAGTTATACTAACAGTATTTCATTGAACTTCTCATCAAAGAGAGTTTCATTCATAGTAAAAGTGTTTAAATTAATTTAGAACAAGTAAATATCTAAAGTTTAAGTGTATATCTTTAAACAATCGTATCAACTCTAACTGTTGGAAAATGTGAAACAAAAATTACAATTAACTCTTTAAAAAGAAAAACGATCCAAAATAGGTGTCAGAAATCTCTTGAGGAACACGTGCTGCGTAAATGAGATTAAGGCAGAGGAACAATGTTAAAAACCTGCTTTCTTAATGATGCTCACAAAGAGATGTTTCTACGCACGAAAATGTGACCTGCTGAACGATGGACAACTTCCTAAAAACCGACTCACTGACCTTGTTGGGTTGTGTTGTTTTTTGTTCTGGAGGTCACACAAACGTGAGAATGGGGCGGTGAGCGTAGCAGGTGACCGAAGAAGAGAAAGAGAATTGTAACAGCGAGCTCTCCCAGAATCATCTTGAGGTAGCAGAGAACGTTTTGTGAATGAGTGATGCTGGTTGTATTGTAGGGCAACGACCCTCTGCTCCGAGTGGCTAGTTTGGGATTTTCCTTTTAGCTCTTGATCGTGCGATGTTAAACATAGCTTGGCGTGCATTATCGTATTAGCACAGCTGATGGTTAGTGTTATTTAAAAAATACCGAATTGACATACATAAGTACCTTTTTGCAGAAAAATAAAATTGGAAATAGTAACGTTTTATTGCACAAAAGTTGTAGATTGCTGTAGTTAGCTTGTAGTAATCTGCAAATTTTGTGTAATAAAGCGTCTATTCTTCTTATTATTATTATTCTAATTTTGTTACGAAATGAGTTAGTGTGTTAGCGTTTTAGGTCCTTATTTTTTTAATCGTTTCCAAAGACAAGAATATGGTTACTCTCTGGAACCCTTTTTTAAACTATTCAGATAATGTATAGTCAGAATACTTCTGCCCATTTTAATCTTAGGAGAAATAGTATATATTCATAAAGAAGTTTTATTTTAAGTGGTTCTGCTATAACTTTAAATAACCTTGAAGTTCTGAGAGTCCCAGAAAAGCAATGAGTCAGCAATTCAAGTTGAAAACTTCGAAACCAAGAGTTACCAATTTATCCATTTCTGTGGACAAAGGAAATGAAAACGAAAATTTTGACTCGGATTTCATCTGAAAGATTGAATTCTGAACCTAAATTGAATAATATGAAACAAGGAATAAAGTTTCACTAACATCTTGGGAAAATCGTTTTTAACATATAGAAATATTTGTCGTTGCATAGCACTAAAATGTTACACGAATAGGTGAATGATCATCTTAAAAACCTATTAAATATACTAAAAGCGTATGATTACAGAAAATGTTTACTCTTTTAAGCATGTATGTGGTAATGTCTAGAATGAAAATTTCCTTCTATCTGAATTACTTACATTTTTAAATGTTAATAAAATGTGTTAAAACTACATAAAAATATTCATGATAATTATTTGATATCACACTTTTCGTAAATCAACGTGGGAATAATTTCTTGCGTTGCCATTTAAAAGTTATTTTGTGTTCGTCTTTGAATAACGATAAAGCCTTCGGTTATGTTCTGGGGTTACAAGGAATCTATTGTTTCAATGTGAATAATTGTAAGCTTTAGGATTAATTTCATTCGCGAAAGAAAAAAATATTTTTTTCAATATGAGAAACGCAGTATTGAATTAAAATTGACTTATAGGAATGATTAACCGAAGTTTCAATTGTACGAATAATTTAGCTTTTATTATAAATGATGAAAAAACTTCGTCATTCCATACGACCATTGTAAAGAATATTACATAGAAAACCAAAGAATATTATCGAAATTTATTGTTCTCAAATGGTGGTAAGCGTCCCCCTTGTGTTTCGTAAAAATCTTATTAACTACCAAACAAGATGCTATATTTTATTGATAATGTTAAGATTTTATTCTGAAAAATTGTGACTAATAGTGTGTGATTCTACATTGAAAAAGTATTGTAGTACTATGCTTATTAACTTTTGGACGGAAATAGGAGGAAAAAACACGGGGGGCAAAGAAGTAGCATTGTGGAATACCTTCTGGAGTTGGTATGATAACTACCTGTAAAATGAATAAGTATAACAAACTTTATTTAGAGCATGATTTAAGCCTGCATTGAATCAAGTTGGAAAATTCAATGAACTTTGTAAACAAAAGCAAGGTTAACGATATCTGCTCTCAGTTTGCTAATGTATTTTTAAAAATTCTGATTAAGATATTTTTTTTAATAAAATGTCCATTAAAGTAAAACTTCATTTTCATAATTTAAACTGTATATTCGTACCAATCTTTAACAGTTTAACAATTAAAGTAGTATGACATATTTCAACTAGCTAAAGTATTTTGGTTCGTTAACGCAGAGTAAACATACGAAAAAAAAGCGCGTGGGTTGAAAAAGGTTGAGAATAGCTGATCTAAATACAGTAAATGCTTCATAACATTTTAAACTGCACGAACAACCGGAATATTTTTAGAGATATTTTGCTCAAACGATGAAAAGAAAATTACGTGGCGAAGAGGTATTTTGACAGGTAATATTTACGATTCGATAACCGGCAACAGTGACCGATTTCTGGATTGACGGTTTTCGAACAAAATGACATACCGGGAATCACGTGCTTTGCCGAGCGTGGAAAATTCTAAAACGGCTGACATGTGCTTCTAATCGGCTTTTGCAACTACTTCATCTTCCGCGAAGATGGCAAAGAAGTTTCAGATTCGTTCTAATCCCGTTAATAATACTTCTTTGGGAATGGGATGATTGAAACTTGTTGCCATGAAAGAGCAATATAATTATATTTAAATGCTTCACTTGCTGGTTGCGGCACTAATTTGCTTTTCCGAAAAAAATGTTTTAAACTAAAAAATATCGTAAACTGTGTGTATAAAAAGTCTCATTTCACTAGCTGTTTCTGTACTTGAGAAATGTCTTATAAACATTTGTTTAAATGTTATACAATGTAGTCTTTCATATTCATTCTTTAAAATAATGTAGAAGTTATTGCGATGGAAAACAGTATACTTAAATAGAAAATTCTTCACTTACTAGTAGCAGAAATAGATTTTTTTTTTTTTTTTGAAATATATTTTGAACTAAAAAGCGTCGTAAAAGAGTGTATAAAGAAATTTAATTTACTGGTCTTTTCTGTGTTTGGGAAAGAGTTTTTGCAATGTTTTTTTCGGATTTCTGCATCTCAGTTTTTATAACATTGTTTCAAGTAATCTAGTGGTGTCAAGCAGAATTTTTTGACTTGAGTTTGAGGTAGTACGATGTCGAAGCATTAGCCGGAAAAAGAACATTTGCTTAGCCTAAAGGAATGCTTAAGAAGACAAATTTTCACTATAAATTACAATTTTTTCTACTGTTTTTTCAGGTCATCCTATTTTTTCGTGAAGTATGATTTCGCCTCTCAAAGCATGGTTTTATTACAGTAAAAAAATTCTTTCATGCAATTATAATATTTTGTATCTTAACAAAATTTACTTAAACTAAAAGGAAAACTTTTTGCTCAACAATAATGTAATGAATATCTGAGGGAATTTTCTATGATAAAAACAGATTTATCGTCTGCAGTAAATACAAAGATACGACTATAAATTTTTGATATCTTTAAGAAAGATGGCGTTCTTCTCTCAAAAAACACTGAGTGTTAAATGAGTGCTTATATTACACACTGAAAAACTAGCATCAAACAAACCGGAAAATTACAAAGCAATAAACTTCGAAAGGTGCTTATGTAATAGTATTTTTCTTTATATACTAGGAAGTAGCTATAGTACCAACAGCCAAGTTTTGCCATTGATTTGTAAGGTCATGAGCTATATTTTGCCAAATTTGATGATCATTTATAGTACTTACTCATTTAATCCTCAAGTTTGAACTTAAAACTTTGCATGAAATAAAAGGGAAAAATGCAGGAAATAAATAACTTGTTAAGTAGTCTTCGTCTTTTACAACAAATTCCGTTTTCGGTGCAACTTTCAAGTCAAAAAGAATTGTTACCATATTTTCTTTCTGCTCCACAGCCTAATAGATTTTTAAATTTTCTTTTCTCTGTACAAATATACATATAGAGTAGATCGGCAAGTGAATGAACCTAAAACGAAATTTCGTTTACAAAAATTCATAGCATCGTTAAAAAGTGTAGCATTTGTCTAGTGACAGTAAACACATTTAGGTGACTTTTGTAATTGTTTTAAAAAATATTACGTGAATTTTTATGGTTCTCGATCAGGTTTTTTATGGGGTTGAAAGGAGAAAAAGTGCCTTGACCCAGTGCATGAATATCCCAGACAAAAGACAAACGCAGCATTTTCTAGCCATTTTCTTGTTGGAAATGTGTCGGAATTATTAATTACTGCTTGTTTGTCGAATGAAAATGTTTTAAAAACTCTTTTTTTCAAGAAAGTTACGAGGTGCGCATTTATTGGAAGTGTTCATTCACTGGTCTGTGAACCCTACTTATTCATTTATTTATTTTCTCTATTTTTTTTTCAGAAGCCATCAGCTTCAACATACATGAGGACTGCGTACTATGCGCTTTGCCTCCTGACAAACACAGGACAGATTTACGGCACAGAGAAGAGGAAATAACATCCATGGGCAAGGCGGGATTCGAACCCGCGACCACTTGCCTAAGAGGAGAGTACTTTATCTCTAGGCCCACATGGGCCCCCATTTATTTTCTTAATTTTTGCTTTTGAGCAGGTTTATATAATATCAGTTTGTTTTTCATTTGAATTTTATTTGCCGCATCCAATATTTATGTTACAACAAGTAATTCTTAATCTTCCCTGTTTTCAATCACCGCATTATTTCAGCCTTCTTGGAAGTCGATGTTTCTGCAATTCATGCAGACGACATCCACAGCTGTTTCTCTTAATGAAAAATGTCTTTCCATGCTTCTGTCGATGGTTAGAAAAGCTTTAGGAGAATTAAGAAGTAACGCAGATGCGTTCCTTTGTGTCTTAACAATGGAAAATTATATGTTTCGAAAAGTACAAAATAGAACTAATGAAAGGAATTATACAGCAAATAAAATGAAATATACTATAAAGTTACAATGCTTCCGCTTTTTAGTTGTTGCCAAAAACTATGAAAACTAACAGTAATTATTAGGTTAGTTTTGTTAATAAATTTAAAAGATAAAACTCGCGTTCTTTTCAAATCTAAAAGTCATATATTTAATCCTATTATTAATACTAAAGTCTAAACTATATTACATGTTGATGTATTATAAGTGCATGTAAACTTAGCAGATATTTAATAGTTTTGAAAATCAGAGGGAAATCAATTAGAGTATTATGAAAATATAGTTTGACTTTTAATATTAATGATAGTATTAAGTATATTACTTTTATATTTGTAAAGAACCTAACTTAAATCTTTTACAAATTTCTCAGAACGACTTCAGATTTCAGTTATACTTTGATAAATGAATTACAAAGAAAGTCTTTTCTTTTTAGTTTGATTAACTCTAAAACAATATTTTTATTTTTTTGAACTATAATTTTTATTAATTGTTTGCCAAAAACAAAGAAGCAGAACCACAAATATAGCGAGATTTGATGTTTTTGAATTGAAGGAAGTTAGCAAACGCAACTTTCTCCACTATATTGAATGCGATTGGAAATTACGAAATATTAGAACTGTAAGAAATTCAACTAATTAAATCTCGTTTCTATACGAGGGAGAAGCGGATCATCTTCGTCTACTTTTAATCTGGTTGTATTTAACCAACCATGTTGTTAGCAATTGCATTTTGAAAATTTCACATTCTGCATAAAACAAAATTATCACAACAGCTATTGATGTGTTTCAGTAGGTACCACAATTCGGAACAAAAATCATTTGTGTGTGTCAAAAATTATATAAATAATCGGTGATAGATAGTTAAAATAGTTCCATGTACCACAAAAGTTTTATTTCTATCGTCTTCACGCCGAGCAATTTTTTTACTCTCCTGAAAAGTAGTAGTGATAATGTGACAAAAGATAGTCTGGCTTTGATGTACATATTTCCTCTCTGGATTACTCTCCTCGACGTATTTCCTCCTTCACTTCACCATCACACGTAAAGTGAATTTCCATTGCAGTTGGTAATTCTCGGAATTTATTTTTATTTATTGGATGGAAATAGTAGGCAGGAAAATTTTTCAAGAAAAACAGAGAAATAGACGACCTTTGTACGGCCAGACAAACATTTTTACTCTCTCTTACAAAGTAGTAGTGATAATAAGAGCTATGTTAATCTAGCTTTGATACACGATTTCCTCCTTGGATTACTCTTCTCGATGCATTACCTCTTTCACTTCACCATCACACGCAAAGCGAATTACACATTGCTGTTGGTAATTCTAGGAATTTATTTTTACTTGTTGCATGGAAATAGAAGACAAGAAAAATAATCGAAATAAAATAACAGACGACCTTTGTATGCCCAGGTAAACATTTCTACTCTCTCTCTCTCTCTCTTACAAAGTAGTACAAAGAATTAATCGCGTGTCTTAAGTTAGTCGGGCTTTGGTGCACAGATTTCCTCTCTGAATTGCTCTCTCCTCAGCATATTTCCTCTTTCACTTCACCATCATACTCAAAGGAAATTTTATTGCTGTTGGTAATTCTTGGATTTTATTTTTTTGCTTGTTGCATGGAAATAGAAGGCAGGAAAATTATTCGAAAAAAAGAACCCAGACAAATATTTTTACTCTCGTCATAAGAACAAAGTAGTGATCGTATGACTCAAGTTAGTCTGGCTTTGATGTACATATTTCATCTCTGGATTACTCTCCTCAATGTATTTCCTATTTTACATCACCATCTGACGCAAAGTGAATTTCATTGCAGTCGGTAATTCTCAGAATTAGTATTAACTCGTTGCATTGAAATAGAAGTCAGGAAAATTATTCTAACTAAAAAGTTGACAATCTTTGTATGCCCAGACAAACATTTCTACGCTTTCATACAAAATAGTAGATTAGTGATCGTAGGACTTTAGTTTGTTGGGCTTTGATGCACATATTTTCTCTCTGAGTTGCTCTTCTCAACGTATTTCCTCTTTCACTTCACCATCACACACAAAAGGAATTTCATTGCTGTCGGTAGTTTTTCGAATTTATTTTTTTGCATGCTGCATGGAAATATAAGGCAGTTAAATTATTCGAGGAAAGTAACCCAGACAAACATTTTGCCCTCGTCTACAAAGTAGTACAAAGTAGTGATCGTATGACTTAAATTAGTCTAGCTTTGATACACAGATTTCCTCTCTGGATTACTCTCCTCAACGTCTTTCCTCTTTCACTTCACCATCTCACGCAAAGTGAATTTCATTGCAGTCGGTAATTGTCGGAATTTATTTTTACTTCTTGCATGGAAATAGAAGGCAGGAAAATTATTCGAAAAAAAAAAGAAAAAAGGAAGACCATACGGATTGAAAGGATGTCACGGGTCGGTGTCCCACAGCTCCGTCACCCGAGGGGAGGGAACGAGGAAGGAGCGGATGACCCTCTTTTCGCAGGTGGAGTTCACAAGCGATGTGGTATGCGGAGAACAAGGTCAAGCATCGACTAGAATCTTTGTTACAATACATAGCTGCAATGGGTATGGTTTGAGCAGGTAATTGTGGTATTATGTCAGTAGTGTATATTTTGGTATTCCGGCGCGATTCTGGATGCATCTCAGGAAGAGGTTGATGATTTTTTTTTTCTTCAGCTTTCGTGATTTTGGTGTGACTATTTAACAAAAGACTAACATTTAGATCGTGTGAAGTAACCAGGAAACAACACGATAGTGTAATATTAGAAAATATGTAAATAAGGAGGAATTCTGCCGTGGGCAGGTAAAAGGCAGTAACTGCAAATTTTTCGATTTTAATATTTTTGCATTTTTGAGAAATCTATGTTACACAGGCCCGTCATTTAGGGGGGGGGCAGGGGGGTCAATTGCTCCCCCCTGACTTTGAGAAATCAATGTATTTACATATAGGTGGGCGTGGTTTTTGATGTTTTCCGATGAAATTGCATTGAATTTGGACCCTTTGCCCCCCCCCCCCCTGGAAAAACTTGAAATGACGTCCCTGATGTTACATTAGTTTATGGTACAAACATCTTTTTTGGTTTTCGATGAAAAAAAAACTGTTTTTTAATCAATGGTAATTAGCAGGAACTGCGTTTTTCGTTACTTTAGGCTGGTAAACGGCAGTATCTGCATGACTGCAGGATAAACATAATTTGAATCGCTGTGAAAAACGTGCATCTAGCCGCAAAAACCGTTTTTCTTTGTACCTAAACTGAGCGAAAGTAGGGGTGCCCTAATGGGAGGTCAAGGGAGGTCATTGGTTGCATTTGAAAGTTCCCAAGGGGGTGTTTTGTTCCTTTTTGGGGTGAATCAGTGTTAAGAGCAAGAATCTGAGAAACTGTCACGCCTAGCATTATGAGGTGATTCATGACCTCTTAGATTTTCTCCCAAAAATTACCAAATGTTTATCTTATTGAAAGACCAAATCCAGAATGTTTTGCTCTAAAGTTGAGTTGTTTAGTTTTTATGAACCCCTAAAGTTGAAGGTGCGGCATCAAAAATTAAGCGGATTTTCAAGACATGGAAATTGCTGTGAGCCAAAACTCTTACCAGGAACTGTTTAACTCCAATTTTCTTTTTGTATATGGAATATAGAAGGTTGAAACTTTACAAAATGAATGTTAAATTTGTGGTAAGTTGTTGCCGTAAGGTCAGTGGAGGCCCTCAAAACAGGGCATTTTTGACGTTTTTTAGCGTTTTTGAGGTCTAAAAACAGCTTGTACATTTCAGTTGGCACGGCAAAAGTAGTGTCGTTTGAAAGACCAGTCTAAGCACTTTAAAATAATGTATAAATAACCGAGGAAAGTTCAACGTGCTTTTAGTTGCGTAAGGCCGAAATATGAAAAATGTCATATTTTACCGATATTCAAACGCTCATAACTTCCTCTGCCAACAACATATTGAAATATTTTTTTTTGCCAATGTCATGCTCTATTCTTTGTCTTAACAGAACAGTTGAGTTCTTTGAGGCGAAATGTGAAAAATTTTTTTACAAAAAATTTATTTTTTTCTGTGTATTTTTTGTTAAAAAAAAATTTTACATTTCGCCTCAAAGGACTCAACTGTTCTGTTAAGACAAAGAATAGAGCATGGCATTGGCAAAAAAAATATTTCAATATGTTGTTGGCAGAGGAAGTTATGACCGTTTGAACATCGGTAAAATATGACATTTTTCATATTTCGGCCTTACGCAACTAAAAGCACGTTGAACTTTCCTCGGTTATTTATACATTATTTTAAAGTGCTTACACTGGTCTTTCAAACGACACTATTTTTGCCGTCCCAACTGAAATGTACAAGCTGTTTTTGGACCTCAAAAACGCTAAAAAACGTCAAAAATGCCCTGTTTTGAGGGCCTCCACTGACCTTACGGCAACAACTTACCACAAATTTAACATTCATTTTGTAAAGTTTCAACCTTCTATATTCCATATACAAAAGGAAAATTGCAGTTTACCAGTTCCTGATAAGAGTTTTGGCTCACAGCAATTTCCATGTCTTGAAAATCCGCTTAATTTTTGATGCCGCACCTTCAACTTTAGGGGTTCATAAAAACTAAACAACTCAACTTTAGAGCAAAACATTCTGGATTTGGTCTTTCAATAAGATAAACATTTGGTAATTTTTGGGAGAAAATCTAAGAGGTCATGAATCACCTCATAATGCTAGGCGTGACAGTTTCTCAGATTCTTGCTCTTAATATCAATGCATACTTTAGTGATATAAATTGGCGCTACCACTTGGCGATAGATCGCCAATCTTTTGGTCGCCGAGTGCTTGTCGTCAACTTGGTGACATATTGCCAAATTGGCGACAAATTTGGCGAAAAAAATTATTTTATGAGTTTGGGTTCAGTTTAGCGCTATTGGCGGTATTTTGCGAAAAATCCACTGAATGATACAAAAATCGGCGATATTTAGAAAATGAATCATTGTAAATCATTTTTTGCATTATTTCGTGGCAAATTGGGGGTGCAAATGTTTGAATTGTTATCTTTCTCACTCCAAGCACTATTTTAACTCTTAAGGCATCTACTAAGAAATTTTACTCGTAAAAAGAAGTAGTGTGGGGTCCATACCAGATTTTTTTTCTCTAAATAAAGTTTATCTCCACTAGCAGACGATATTTTTCACGATTTCATCGATACACAAGCAAAACTTGGCAGACGACGAACAAAAATGCAACAATGAAATGATTTTATTTACATTGTTTTGTTTTTTTTTTAGTTACAGTTGCTTTCATACTAACAAACGATAGTTTTGCAGTTTAATACCAAGCTGTTGCATTTTTAATAGTTCTATGAAAAGAATCGTCAGCACAACAAGCATTTCAAGCGCTCTTTTTTTCAGTGGGATTTCTTGTTTTGATGCAAAGTACAAAGCATTAACTCATTTGAGGTAATTTAAAAAAATCTGGTGTGAACGCCACACTACTTCCTTTTACGTTTAAATTCCATAATAAATGCCTCAAGTGTTAAAATAGTGCATTAGAGTGAGCAAGATAACAATTCAAACATTTACACCCCAGTTTGTCAAGAATCAATGTAACATAATGTTTTACAATGATTTATTTTCTAAATATCTCCGATTTTAACATGATTCAGTGAATTTTTCGCAAAATGTGCCCAATAGCGCCACATTGAATCCAAATTCAAAAAAAAAAAAAAAATAGCCGACATATATGTTGGTAAGTACATATGCACGTGCTGATAGGTCGAAAAAACTACTCAACATTCATTCGGGGGTGAGCAAAATCAAAATTTAGACCGAAATTTGAGTGAAATTTTCTTAGTGACCACAATACTTCCTTTACTAAGTAAAAGGAAGTAAAAATGGCTGAAGAATCATCAAGTTTTGCTTCATATTTTGCATAATACAATACAGTTTCATTATATTTTTTAATTATATTTCGCGTTCGTTTATATTAAATCTATATCAAGTGGATACACGGTATTTATGTATATTTTTAAATGAAACATATTCACTATGCAATAATATATTTCGTAATAACATATCTACTCCGCATGTTATCGAATATGTAAATACTGGACATTTAGTAGCATACTGTGCAGTTACTGCCGACTGCCAGTCAATTCCGTATGATAATCAGTAGTGAAAAAAGCAGGTAAATGGCAGTATCTGCTTTACCGCTTTCTGCGCTTGCGAAATCAAAATTAAATCGATTACCCCAAAAATGTATCGGTATAAATATATAGTACCGCCTATATTCCAAGTTCAAAGTTTTATGGATGTTTGTGGGAAATCAAAAACGCGTTTCTTCAAATATCTCGAAAACTCATTTTTGCAGATACTGCCGTCTACCTGCCCACGGCAGTATTGTAAAGCATGCTTCTGGAAGCATAAGTTATCTACCCTCATGTTTTCGTTATTAAAGTTAAGTAAATTCGCCAACGTTAGGAAGCTTCAGTGAGTAATTGAAAACATATTTCACACGATTTCAAGGTTGAATGCAGTCATTAAAATGACTTAGTCATCTCACTAAGTCGCAAAATTTATCACTTTTTTCTCATCATTTCAATACACTTTAAGTCTTTATATTTCGATAATAAAAGGAAGAGTGCAAACGATTTTTGCTTAGAAAATGTGTCTTAGGATGCTTTTTCGACTGTTACCTATTCAAAAGTTTTTTCCCCATTACACTACTCTTGTGACTCTCTCTTAAAAAATCGGTACTGTTTAACACGATACTTAAATTCCAAACCAGGGCTACGTATTTAAAGGAAAATTGACTGGACTCTTACTTCTGTAAATTTAGAGCCTAAATTCCAACTATTTTATTCTGAAATGAGTCCAGCTCCAACTCTCCGCGTCATGATTTTTTGTCTTTTGTTTTTCTTTTTCAGTTAGTAAACTTCCAGCTAACCGCATGTGACCCTCTGGTAGTAGGATAGAGACCCTAGTTTGAATTATGATCGGTTATATGCACCACATTACGTATTTAGCAGGCAAAGATACTACAGAATAATGTAATTCGTCTTAGCCGTAATTCATTTTAAGTGTGTTCGAATAAACGAGGTTCGACAGTATTGTAATTAAACTATGATATATATAATTACGAGGAGCACACTTTATGCGTGAACCAACAATTACTCGGAATAGTTTCAACAGTTGTCACTTAACATGATTTAAAAAGGTTTGAAAAGAACTCTAAAGATATTCAGAGAAAGCCATTTTGAACCGCTGCCGTTACTCCAATAGACGAAATTTCAGTTGGCCGCTTGTCCAAAATTAAATCTTTTGATGTGTATTATACGTGTGTGAAGTTCTGTGTTTCTATCATTAAAGGCACAATTCTGCTGTACTATATGTATTTCAGTGGTTTTTATTTAAACTCATTACAGAAGGAAACCGAAACGCGGAGTTTTACCTTTCTTTTTATCTTTTTCTTTCTTTTTCCTGATAAAAAATGTTATTTGTCTTCAAAAATATGCTTCTTCGCTTACTTAGCTTTAAACATACAGCTTTTTTCCAGAATCGTCACAAAGAACAAGCAACATGAACACGTTACTTTACTTTTCTTTCTTTTATTTTTTTTTTCAATCTGCACCCAAGTAAATAGATCAGCAACCCGTTATGCCTTTTATCTCAGATGACTTGACAAGTAAGTACATTATAGCTCTATCTCAGGTATCGACTCAATGAATACCAATGAGATAAGAACGTGTATTGGCAATCAATGATTAATTTGATTTTGTTAGCACAAAAACATAGGTATCTAAAGCTATTCAATTGTGCATCGTTCAATCAGTTTTTTTAATACGTAAGTGTGATGTACAAAAATGGTATGTATTAAATCTATCCATAATCGATTTCAAAGTTTTGGTTAGTAAGTACAGACAGAGAAATAAAGAATAAAAAGAAATGAATTATCATTACCGTCAAAGTCGCTTGTAGTGACCCCTGGTTCTATGATGACTCTGTTTTAACAAGGAAATCAGAGATGTTTGGTTGGTACAAGAATAAAGGAATTTAAGCATGACCATTCTTGGAGAGCAAACTCTGCATAAAGCGAGCAGTAAAATTGTGCTTCATAAAAACTTGTATAACAAGCCTAATTATGCCAATTCTTTATAACAGACAGTATTTCAAGATAATTTTTTCATCGTTATCTGAAAGAACAAAATCTAAATAAAAATCTCATTTTGATAGGAAAAAATCTGTTCTTTCTAATGGTGCCAGCAAAAAAATGGTAGAAGGTGACAAAACCGAGCTCTAACGAGTTGAAAACAGGCAATTTTTCATGAGAGGGATTTTGATCGACACTTTGGATAACAATATCTTTTTCAAAATCAATATTTAGGCTCTGTAGCTGCAAAACATTAAAAACAAGTATTTGGGCCATAGAGCTATGAAGTATGAACCTTTGAATGTTTTTTGCAACAAATTGATGACAACCTGAAATCCATGAAAAAAATTGTCCACCGCGTTTGTTCGCCAGTTTATATGCGTGCTCCACAAAATATAATAAGCTCAATCTCACAAAAAATACTGAAGAGTATTTACAACCAAAAGTACTTTAAGCTTCAAAAATAGTAGGCTTCCAGTGTGGTAAATTTTCTGTATCCTTAACCTGCATAGCGCAACTTGTTTCACAAAGCTTATCCGCCATTTTGGACCCCAATTTTCGCTGGATCCTAGATCCTCCAAGTTTGGATCTTGGACACTAAAAATTTGCACAGATTAGTTTCATAGATATATCTACACCTCTGTAAAATCTAATCTAAATCGGAGATGGTCAGGCGGGGACGATTGAAAAAATTGGTCCAGTTGACGTGGCATGACTCCTTTCCTTAATCCACGACAAGCAGGAACTGAATTATAAGTTATCACATCGCGCATGGTTATGCTCACTTTTTTCGGTTGGTTACTGATCAACGCTCTATATTTTATCACCATTTGTACTCAAGTTTCTTACGTCCCCCTCCCCCCGAATTTGTGTTAGAAATCAGGACATTTCAGCTCTCCGTCACGACGAACGGGGACGACGGGACATGCAGCCTGAAAAAGGGACTGTAGCGGTCAAAACAAGACGTATGGTCACCTTAATTATGCTCAAAGCTGTTTGAAATCAGTAGGGAAAAGTTTCAGTATTTTCGAGTAACTGGTGTCCCATATTCTCAACGATCAAAAGTTTCTCGCTGCAAAGCTAAAGAATCGATTTGAAAAAATACCTATCACTTAAAGTCATTTGAAATCGGTAAGGAAATTGCATTGCTCATGTTCATGAATTTCCCATATTCTCAGTGATAAAATTTATTTTTGTTGAACAGGTGAGGAAATATTTAAAAAATGCTTATTATTTGAAGATGTTTGAAATCAATAGGGTCATTTCAGGGCTCTAGTTTATTGGTGTCTCCTAATCTTAATAACCAGAACAAAATGTATGTTTGATCAAATGTAATTTGCTCACCAACAGTGATAAGAATAAAACGCGCATACTCACACAAACCCATTTTTGCCGTGTAGTAGGTGACAAGAAATGAGCTCCATGTAGTTAAAAAAAAGAGTTTTGGCTCCATGGAGGGGGGTGAGGAAAACTGTCCAGTGCAAGTATTAACATGACTACGGTGGTCCCATATCTCTTATTATACTATTAATAAGGTCTTTCTGCTAAAACAAACTTAATGTCGAAGAAAATGTTAATGAAGACATTCGTTGTGGGTGATTGAGAATAGTTATTCCAGACAGATTACAAACAGTCATTTAATAAGCTGCACAATTGCATATGTATGAAGAATTTCGTTACCTCATCAATAATCGAACTCATTATATTTAAGTAGTAGTAATTTGTTACCCACGAAATGATTTTCATATATCTCTAATTAAATACAAATAACAAGGTATGCCAAAATAATTCATGTAATTTGTGATTTAGTATTGTTTTATTGCATACATACATACACACTAATTTCAGAACCAAATAAATTTTCATGCAAAAAAAGCATCCTCTAAGATGAGCTCCCACTTTTTTCTGCATTTATTCGCGTTTGATTATTTTCTGTAGGAAAAACCGAACAGTACCGCATAACGATACTTGTATTAAATTATTCAAACTACTTCTACTATGCAAAAATCCCGGCTATATCATTTTAATGACATTACCTAGTACGTGACAGGGTGCCTAATGCCTTGTACACGTATGTATTTATTGATTTGCCTTTCGAAAGTTATCCAATGCTTTGCCAGAATTTTTTTTTTCTCTTTCCATAGTTTCATTTGTACCTGAACGAAAACTAAGTCTAATATTTATACCAGAAGGAAAAGTAAAAGAGTCATTAACTTGGGAACAGATGCCTTGGACGTACTATAAGAATTCTGTATAATAATATGCATTTTCTTTTTTCTTTAGCTGTGTCTGGTGATGCTGATTGCCCGAGGAAAACAAGAAAAATAACGCTTCTAACATCTACCAATATTTGCTACCTGAATTTTAGAAGGAATGTCATTTACTTTTATCTCATTCGAGCAGGTGTGCTTTTTATTCTATAATGAATCGTACTAATTATAGGTTTAGAGAAGAGCGTTTTCGACTAAGAACAAATTATTTATTTAGAACAACCTTTTTATTCCTTTACTTTTCTTTAATCTTTTTTTTTTCTTTTGTTTTGGAATTAAAAGTGCTTATGAATGAAAAAAAAAAAAAATGACGAAACTAAAAAACAAATTGAATGTATCGATAAAAGCAAATAAGTAAGCATTCTCCAAAAATGAATTCTTTGGATTAAAAACAATTAGGAAGAAAATTTTCCTTTTAATGCTTTGAATTCATTTTATAATGGAAAAAATGTTATTCAATTTAAGTTAAAAATTAAAATCTCTGTTACTAAAACATATAATATGCGAGACATAGCTTGTTTTAAATAAATGCTGACCACTTTAGATTTTAGAACTTCAAAAGCTCTGTATCTTCATCTCTTGTTCTACCTGGCAAAAGAAGCAAGTTTTTCAGTTGCAAATAAAGCAAACTAATTTTTGACACGCTAATTTAAAAAATAAAAGCAATGTAGGGTAAATTTTTAGAAGTTGTTTCAACATTTTTCTATAGCACGTGCTTTTTTCCTGCATTTATAGTTTTTTCCTATGCTATTCATTATTGTGAGAAATTCTCTTCATTTATTGTGTTGTTTTGTAATTAACTTTTTCTGCCATAATTGGCGAACTTAATATTTTCATTCGCAATAGAATGCTAATTGATGGTTCGCACTGTAACGGAGCTTGCTAATAAAAAAGTACTTACTGAAATACATAATTTTTAAAGTTGCTACTAGTAGTTTAAAACTGATAGAAAACTTTTAGTTTTTGTCCCTGAAAAATCATTTTAAAAAATAGGATTTCTTATTTGGCGCACCTAAATTAAATGAAATTTCTGCAGGTTTTGGGCAAGTCTCTCAAAATAGTAAATACTGAATCAGAAGAATATCAGACAATGTACCGTTTTAATTTTCTATACATTACTTCAGTAACTTCTCTGCAGCTATGTAATTTTTAATTTTAGTTTAGAAATATCCAAAACGTGAAAAACGAAACACATGAAAAGCTGATGATAAACTCAAACCAAAGTAAAAGGTAAAATGAATGTAAATTTAAGAGTGATGATTGTGACAATGTTGTTACTGTGTAGTGTAGCTTCATTCAAGACGAAGTTTAAATGGGAATTTTTTTTTATTGATGCAAACGTAAAGGACATTACGTTCAAAGGTAAGTGCTTATATTATTATTGAATCATTCATTTTTAGTCTATTTTTGTCACTACTCTATAAAACTTTGATAGTTCATTGAGATGGAATAATGTGCACCAATAGGTTAGTTATGCGCCCCAGAATCCCCCCCCCTCAAGCAATAAATGTTGAGTAAATAGTCCTACTCGGAAATACATTTTATGTTTGAAATATCTCTATCAGAAATTTCTGTTCCCCTATTTGGTTTTTATTTCTATCTTGTTCTTTAACAACTGTTCGCTCAGTTTTGAAAGCTCATTAAGAAAACCGCATATTAGCGCCTATAGAAAAATAGCACTTATGAATCAAGAAGGGTGAATTAGCTTCTATCAAATAAAATGGGAAAGAGCATTAAAAGTAAAATGGTCATGAAAGAAAAGAGATTTTTGACTCGCTTTTTTCAAAGTCATTTTTTAACATTCAAAATTTCAAACGAACACACACACTCACGTTTATTAGCTTTCATAAGTAAATTTGAAAATTTGAAGCATGTACAAATCTCGTACTGACTATAATATACATCATGCGGAATTGTATTGAACAAAATACCTTGGAAAGAAAATTTGAAATACATATAACAAGGGAACTTTTGAAGTTCCAAAGTCAATAAAAACAATCACAAGAAGTTTCACATAAAATTTAACATAAGATTCTAGTTTAAACTCACCAAATACCACAAAATATAGCCTAGCTGATATTTGATTTGTAATCTCATGTTTTGTTCTAAACTTGGCGAGCTATCGTCAAAGTCTCACAACGATTAGACATTTCTAAATAAGTCTCGACCATAAAGCATTGAGTAACCGCCCCTAAGCAAGGGCTACGGCAGAAACATGCAATACACCGCCAATTCGTTCATTTCGATCCATGGACTACATTTTCGTGCTTATTATGCACTATAAACTTTAGGGCAGAGCTCGGGCCTTAAAATTTACTAGCTGTACCGTGCTAAGTGCGGTCGCTCGCTGGTAGTCTAATTTCACATTAGCTACCAGATTTTTTTCGCTCTCTTTGCTCTATAAGAGAATTTTGCCTCCAACTCGGCCACTTTCGTATTCCATGCTGATGAGTGCATGATAAGCACGAAACTGCAGTAATGACCGAGTTGGCGGGGT
Organism: Uloborus plumipes; assembly: GCA_038373865.1. Lineage (NCBI taxonomy): Eukaryota > Metazoa > Arthropoda > Arachnida > Araneae > Uloboridae > Uloborus > Uloborus plumipes. Next base: position 64,743 of record JAXGGA010006367.1, read on the forward strand.
ATTGCAAGTCTCGACCACTTTAGATTGCTTTAAAAATGTATTTTCCAAGGAGCAAAAGCAGGCATGATTGAAACCGATAGTTGTGGAGGCATAATTCTTAGGGTTTAAAATCTGTTTTGCAACTGATCCTTTAATAGCCGCTGAGATAAGAATTTAAGTACCGTGTTAGCTGTATTGAAAGTGTTGCAGTTTCATAAGCTGATGTTCTTGACTAACATTTGAATGGGTCAGTACAAGATTTCCTCTGGGATATTTTCCGATTTTTGGAGAACATTCTTGAAACTCCTTTCGAGGTTCTAAGATTTCTAAATTGCTCAAGAATAATAATACTTTTGGGAGCTTCTATTTTCACTTAGTTCACTGTAAGGAGACGTAAGAGAAGAATTCATCATTTGTGAAAAACTATCTGAAAAGAAATTGCCTTTTATTTGGTCCTCTCAGTATTTCATTATTTACGAACTCGTAAAAAGTTTACTGAAATAACGTCTAACGATTTGAAACGAAAAATTTCGTACATTTCTATAATAACTAATATCTTTCTTTTTTGCACTGGGGCCAAAGCTTATTGAAGAAGACGATTTGCCGATGATCCAAAGTTAAAGTTGACGAACGAAAAATGCACCAAGGTATTTATATATTTCATAGGCTTGCTTAGTTTTGAACGAACTGCTTATTTGTTGAATAATTTATACAACTACAAGAGTTGGAAATAAATATATATTTCCAACTCTTGTAGTTAGGAGGAGTTAGGATTTATGAGTAAAAACAAAATGTTATGGATTGATTGATAGTAAAAAAGGGTAAAACAACCTTTAAATATTAGATACAAGTAGTTTATTTTGAAATGGGGATTGAAGTTTATTGATCAATGTTAACAGGAAGCGTAACTTTATGTAACTGCAATTTTAACTTTATTTCTTCCTGCTCTCTTGGAGTGTTTACAACATAAAAATATTCACGTGATTTGAACTATATTTTAATAATCAAAAAACAGAAACAAAAACACAATTTTTTTTAGACGAAGTACTGCTAATATAGGAAGTTATTCCTAATTATTTTGACCAAATTTTCTTGAATATTCGACAGAAATTCCTCGAAATTCAATAACAAAAATAAATAAATAATTTATATTTAAATCGTTATTTAGTTAGTCAAAACCATAACCAGATCTAACTACACTTTGTGAAACATAATGTGGTAATCAATTCAAACGAATAAATATTTACTCGTATAAGGAAATATTTACTTCAACCTATACTCCATATAACAATCGATGCATATCTCAAAGCATTTCATCGTAAAATGAAAAGTGGAAGTGAAATAATCGGTGACGAAATAAAATGAAACCCTTTGAAGTGACATATCACTGTGAAGTTGTCATTAGATAAGCGGTTAATTAACGATGCTTCGAGCGCAAGGGCAGTTTAACAATATTAAAACTTGGTACTACGTTAATGGGGGGAAATCATGATTTACGGTGAGAGTGTTTATTTCCAGAGGTTAATTAGATAGGGAGAGCGGTTAATAAGTTGATTCAGAAGCTCTATGAAATCATAGCGATTTTCACTATCAATCATAGTTGGAGAATTGTTAGTGGTATATCGTTTCAGAAAATAGTGTAATTTACCTATTCTGCAATTGAGATTCAAAATTCAGTCGAGCCCGCTTCATGGAATAGCCATTTTGCCATTAAAAATATTCTAATAAGCGTTATATTCCACTATCCGGGATCAAAATAATGCATTGCAACGGTTTAGCGGGATATTCCTTCAACCGATATTCCAATAAGCGAGCTCGATTGTACTTATTTCATAATATTGAATTCAGAGAGATTTTTGGGTGATTTTTTTTTGTGATTTAGACAATTGTTTTGGCGATTAATTATTTCGCCAAACCTTGCTTATGCTTAATCTGATATGTATTTCATAGCTATGTACTAGCAATAAATAATTTTATGTTCAAGTTTTAAAGCACAAATATAAATAAATATAACAAAATAAAATAAGGAGCGATTCAAAAGTTTGAAGTTATATCATATGCTATTTGTATTGATTTATTTCTGCCTAAATGGCTTTTACTGGCTATTTGCTGTTGCTTACAGCGTATGGAAAAGGGCATACAAATCTATACTGGTATATATATAATTACATTTAGCTTTAAAAAGTGAATTATTTTATAATCTTAATTTAAATCACAAAAAAACAATGCTTGTAAGCCGCTCGAGAACTGATGTTTTTGAAAATAAGGTGTTTTACGGCTACTATTCAGTTTCGCAAATCTGCAGAGATGATTCAATTGAAAATTTCCTTCTTGCTTGATTTGAATAGTTTCATTTAAGGCACATGGTCTTCCAACTAAAAACGTTCGTACAATGGATTGTTTCCTATTTTTTGAACAAAGAAAATAAGCTCTCAAAGAGCAAAGTCGAAAACATGTGGTGAATAACTTGTTTTCTCAATTTTGACGCATTTTCATTCTTAAAAAAATAATCTTAAAAGACGCTCAGTTATCTGACGTCACAAGTGGTTAAGTTGGTCATAGTAATACCCATAAATACACGAGCCTGCATTTCGGATCTGATTTTTCATTGTTGCGGAGCTTAGGTTAATAGAGATTCAAAATGGCTGATGCGTCGGCCTGACTTTACACCAAAGTTTCTTCGTTTGTTACTTCATGTGAGACCTCAATTAGTTTTAAAAATAGAACATTTCAAAATATTAATTAAAAATTGACTGTTAGGAAAGTTAAACTATTTTCTTTACCCATGTATTTCTTTGCTTATTCTATCAATACCCTTAATTAAAAGTAGTATTTCTGACTAAAAAAAGCATCCTCATTATGGACATTTCTGTTTATGTAAACTACAGTCAATAAAGTTGAAACAATGCAATGTAAATGCTGGTTTAGATGTCTTTGTCATGTTACTAAAGGGAACATTGATTCGACATATGGAATTAACAGCCATAACAATGGAAAGTTCTAATCTAAACTAATTAGAAAATGTAAATATGTTGTTATTTAACACAAGGGGAATGCAAATTTTATGGAACATCTGATTATTCATTGAAACTTCTCTAAGAGCTGATGAATATTTAATTGTGCATTCTTGAACGGAAAACTAGGGGAGAGTGGTAATGAATGGGCCACTTTTTGGTTTTGAATTTTTGTAATTTTTTCTAACACTTTGTTTTAACTCTAAATTGGTGTTTTAGTTACTTTACTTATCTGGCTATCTAAAAAAGTCATAAAAGTTGGATTAGCACCTGTCTAGAATGAATTATAATAGAAAATAAAAATTCTGAAATTTGGCCCATTCAACCCCACCTATGGGGTTGAATGGGCCATCGAAGGTAATGAATGGGCCACTAAATGAATTCAATGAAAACGTGTGGATTTAATCTTTTATTTGCTGAATATGACAAAATAAATGTGGCACTTGACATGATGATACAAAATCATACTGATTTAAAATTATATAAACATCAAAACTGATGCATACCAATTGTAGCAGAAAAATGACTAAATAATGAGATTGTAAGAAATAAATAACATCAAATATATATATAAAAAATAACGGGTAATACACACTATGATTTAACAAAATTGATATGTTTCAAAAATAATATTAAAAATCACTTTCAAAAACTTCATCTTCATTTTCAAACTTGTCAAAATTCAAAATTTTTTTTTTAATTTACTAGACATCGGGAATAAGAAATATCTAACTTAAGTTACCAAGAAAGAAAATGAAATTGTACTGTGAGGAATATAATATGAAGGAGAGAGGGGGGCTTTTTCAAGCCACGGAATGCGACCAGAGGTCTATTGTACAATAGGAATATAATATAGATCTGCAAATTATATTTAGAAGTTACTACAAACCTATTTTGACGACAGTAATATTTATCTATGACAGTCAGTTGTGTTTCATATTAATGCGAAAATCGAAAGAAAAGGAAGAAAAACAATATTTAGGTGGCCCATTCATTACCACGACATAGTGGCCCATTCAGCCCCACCTATACTTTTGGAATACATTTAGGTTTTTTGAGTACATTGAATTTAAATAACATCAAAATACATCTTAAAATTAGTTTATAGATATGGAAAGACTAACTTATACATATGTATGCAGTGAAATACTTGGTACATTTTAGCTAGGAAATGTTTTACTAAAAAGGGAAAAACTTACTTTTCAGTCAGATTCTTGACCATGCCACTCTAGTTTGAAAATGGCTCAGCGCAAACGAATGAAAATTGGATGAGTTTAGTAGAACAAATAGCTACATCTATTGATGGCATCAAAAAAAAAAAAATTCATGCGAATATTTTTTCATATTTTGTTAGTGGCCCATTCATCACCATGGCCCATTCATTACCACTCTCCCCTACTTGGTAGTCATCTTTATTCTGGAGGCCTCTTCTTGATAGTCATTGTAATGATAAATTATTTAAATTATCGAAAAAAGCATTAATATTAAAGTAATTTTCGGTTGACATCTGCAAAGATAATAAAGACATTAAGACAAAAGTTCAGTACAAACAGCTAAGAAAGATATATATCGAACACCTGTACTTCATTACCCAGGTAGCACAAAAAACGTTTAAACGTTCTATAAACGTTTTTAATCGGTTGTTACAACGTTAATAACGATTTTACAACCTAAAAAACGAAGTATGCTACTTGGGTATAAGTAAGTGTCAATTCCCTGACTTTATCAGATATCAGATTTATCCTTTTTTAAGACGATATGACAACTCTTTGCAAATCAAATGAAAAATTCTGCTTGGAAATTTCATAATCTTTCAAAATATGAAGTATCTTTAAGTAGCATTGGTCTTCTGAGAAAAATGGATTCTGCTTTGAGAAATTGAAAACGGTTTCTTGTCTCCAATAAAACTTTTGGAAATTTTTCTCAACCAAAGTCAGAACTTGTTTCCAGGCAGTACAAAAAGACACCGAACCGATCAGATATTAAAGATATAATTTTAAACGATATGTTACATTTTTGATAATGTTTTGAAAATGGTACAATATCTAGTTGTATTTGGGACAGAGGAAGAAATGTTTATTTATGAAAACATTATTTGCATGTCATTGTTGTGATTAATTTTTTCTACAAGTTCTCCTGCGTTTTAGTTATGGCAACACTCAAATAAGTTTTTAGAGCAACAAAAGACTTAAAATATTAAATTTGAGCAATGTTTTCTTTTATTGCATCCAGGCCTGTCATTTCAGGGTTCAGGAGGTGGGGGGGGGGGTCAATTGCTCCCCCCTTGACTTTGGGAAATTAATGTATTTACGTGTAAGTAGGCGTGGTTTTAGCCATTTTTTGGCAAATTTACGCTGAGTATACACCCTTTGCCCCCCCCCCCCTGGAAAAATTCGAAATGACGGTCCTGATTGCATCCCTTTCTGGGCTACTTTTCCGTTAAATTAAAAAAAAATATTTTTTGAACAACACATAAACTATGTATTGTTAAAATACGGGCAGTAATTTAATGAAAGATTTTACTTAACAATAAGATAGAATAGATTTGATATCGTTTTTATACTAATGCTTTTTATTTTGCACAACACAGAGAAGCATTTTCTTTTACGAATTCAGAGTTTTGTACACAAATCAGGCAGTAAAAACAAAACCTCAAATAACTTGTTAGACTGAAAATAAATTTCGGCTTCTTGGAATGTTGATTGATTGATTGATGATGGTATTTCTACCTTATGATGAT